>JAECUM010095488.1:0-74066 GCA_016617855.1 Megalonaias nervosa
CTTATCTTGTTCATCATCACGGTAGCAGATATCGTGGTGCACTGCTTTGCTATCAACTTGATTGTAAGGGTCCTGTCCTGGCAATGGATTAAAATTTTCATCTAGTTGTTTCCCCAGTGGATTATAAGGTCCAGTATATTTATGACCTGGCAATGTCCAACCGCCCTTTGGTTTCGGCAATTTGCCAGTTAATTTATGTATATTTATACCTGTTCCAATTATTTCTCTGTTGTTGTATTTTTGACAGTATGTAATAATTTTATTTTTCTCAAGACAGAGATTTCTATCACAATCGCACTCGCATATCATTATTAATGAATCATCTACTAAAATATATTTCCTGGCGTTGTCAGGACACGGTCATCCCGCTCCCGCAAATACCTTTTAGCATTATTCTATTATTTGTTGTTTTTCTGTTGTTTCATTGATATTTTATTTTTTTTTTTTTAGTTTTGCACTTGAGACAGTACGTTGACATTTTTTTATTTGTAGGTTTAGATAAAACTGCAAAAGTTCACCGCAATCTCATCATTAGCATGAGAAGGTTGCTTGTCAAACTGTAAAATAAATTTTTAAAAATTGAATTTAAGATCGGACAGTTGTGTAATGAACATCACGCAATAGTATCCCCATGCAGTTGTTCCAACAGGTTGAATTTGATTAGACGAATAATTTATTGCTTTACTTTTTCGGAACGCTAGCGTTCTACTGAAATTTTGTTTTATTGCATCACCAGGTGGAAGTCCAAATGAATCAAAATAATTGTTATTACAAACAGCTACCCAATGTGTACCAGATCCATCATTGAAATCTTGTATATTTATCACACACGAGCCACCAGCAATCGCATCATCAAGTTCATCTTTGGAATAAACTCCACGAAAATATTTTACTTTTTTTTTAGCTTATCAAGTATACGAAAGTCACTTAGCGCGGCCGAATTCCTGGCAGTATTAGTCCTCTGCCAATTCCCAGCACATTTGGCAATAGACTTTCCCGCTACTCCCGCCAGCAACGGTCCTATAAATCCGCCTTTGCTTGTTTTTCGCCGCGATTGCGTCTTTTTTTTTGGGGGGGGGTTTCGTTGTCTTTCTTTTCGCTGTTTTTCGTTTGGGCATTATATTTATCTTCAGACAAAACTTTTCTTTATACCGTCGCCGGAGACTGCCTTTTTCGTTGCGCCAGATACTGCGCCAGACGCTGCTGCTAATCCTAATGTACCAAGTACTGGCAAAATTTTAGGTATTAACGTTTTGGCCATTACAGATAGTGCCGGACCAAAGGAACCACCTCTAATCACGGTGTCGTTGGCCATCGCAATTATTTGTGGCGCGCTTAAATTTAAAACGAAAGGTTTTCTGCGGTTGTATTTATTTATTTGTTTTTTAATTAACATTAATCTCGTTAAAGTACTTTTGTCCCCACATTTTATTTTTAATGAGACCTGCCTCTGCTTATTTAAACTTGACCGTCAGTCAAATATATTTCTTTTACAATATATTTTGTCATCCTTGATTATATCAAGGTTATAGATTAAACTTGTATTGACATTTTACCTTCGATAGAGTCGATTGTAACAGATCTATGGCTTATTAACGGGGCTTTGAAGTTATTCTAGCATATATTCATCTAACATCTGCGTTATCAAATATTGTATTATTTTGTTGCTGGTCACCATGTCGCGCTTGCTGCTGAAATACAACAAACAATTGCCGCGGAAGTTGTTCATTTGACGTTGTTGTGATGCGCCATGTGTAGTCTGTGGTATTTGGAACTGCTGTTTGATATATTTTATGTTGCTGAAAATAAATCTTCTTTCTACTTTTTTAAGAACATCATCTAATTCGAGTGCTTTTGTGAATGACGGCGTTATTCGTGGCGTCCACAGCGCAAGTGTGTTTATGATAAACTGCCCGTCAGCTCCGCCAGATCGAAATAAACAATCATTTTGTTCTGCTCGATTTAAAATTAATGTATGTTTAACCCCACGAAATACTTTATTGTAATAGCGACAAAATCCAAATATTGTACGTAACGGCAACATCAGTGTAATTTGACGAGATTCTGCTGCAAGTGTCCTCTTAACATAACTATCATTGTAACGAATATTTCTTACAGTAACTAAATTATTAATAAAATTTATCATTGTTGTTGCAAATGTGAAAGTTTCTTCTCCAGATTATAAATAATTTCTGAATTCCGAAGATTTGTCACTCCAAAGTCAATAGAGTCCGATTGCAATGCTTCGCTTAAATTCTCAGTGAGTGCAACAGGTACAACCAGATTAAATGCATGATTAACCTGGCTATCTCTCTCAATATATACTGGTACTACTTTAATTTATTTAGATCAGAGTATGATTATTATAATGTAACTCGTTCATTTTCTTCTTAACTTTATGAGGGGCCGTAATACCTAATCAGCAGAAAATTTTGAAGAATGAGCAAGAGAGAAAGAACTTTATTACCAGACTCAAACGTTCTCTCCATTAAAGTTCTGTGTAACCATAATTTCACGTTTGACTTGAATTGTTGAATGCCAAATTCAAGCATAACTAGATGGAAAATTCCAGACATAAAATTTGAACCTTGATCAGATTGGACAGATTTGGGGAGGCCAAATTGAGTAAAAAAAAAATATAAAAAATTTACCAAAGATTTTACTATTGTTTTTGTTTTAATATTTCCTCAATGGAATTGCCTCTGGGAATCTTGTTGACGCACACACAATGTTCAACACGTATTGGTTGCCTGACGTGGTCTTAGGTAAGGGACCAACACAATCTACCATTATTCTGCTAAATGGTTCGTCAAATGCAGGAATAAGTTGCAAATTAGCCTTAGGTATCTTCTGATTGGGTTTTCCTACCATTTGACAAGTATGACAAGATCTACAAAATTTATAAACATTACTTTTGATTTTTGGCCAATAGAAGTGAGTTAAGATCTTGTTATAAGTCTTATTAATCCCTAAATGACTAGCCAGAGGAGTTTCATTGGCCAGACTAAGTACTTCCTGTCTGTAAGCTTTTGGAACTACAATTTGATACTTCACTGACCACTCGTCACCAGCAAGTTCCTCGGGAGGTCTCCATTTTCTCAAGAGAATTCCATTTTTAACAGACATGTACTTCAGTGGCTTCAGTTTCACTAATGGCCCTTTGAAACAAATAGGAGATCTCAGGATCTTTTTCTTGTTTGAAGACAAGTGATTGTCGTTTGTCTCCCTGGTTAGAAAAAAGAGAATGAGTAGTTTAAAGAGGATCACTAATCAATACCTTTTGATTGATCCAAATTAGGAATGAAAGTGACCTAATCAAAACCCTGACCAATACATGTGTCAGCTAAAGGAATTCTTTCTTTATCAACATCTTTTTCATGAGCTTTCCTTAGCCATAGCTCTAGTATCTCCACAAGCAGGGTATAAATCATGGAATTCTTTTTCAATACGATCGACTTTCTGATCCAAACAAGCTTGTCAGTTACAAGTGGATTAACCACAACCGTATCTCCAGCTAGGTCGTTGCCTAGTAATAAATGAATGAACCCTGAACGGGTAAAGAATGCAATATTCCGACTGTCACAGGTCTTTAAAAAAGTCTGTTGACAAATTTACACAATGGAGAGGAACATTAACAAAGCTGCACTCTACTCCCTGAATAAGAACACCATCATTAGAAGAAGACTTCTCAGAAAAAGGCAAAAGTACCTGATAATAAAAGACTCTGAGAATCTCCTGTGTGCCTTAAAATTGCAATAGGGATAGGATTGGCCAAATCACCCAAGAGTGATATATAACCCTTCGACATGATTCTCCATAATAAAATCAGACTGGGGTTTATTAGACCCAACAAATATATTGCTTTCAATACATGACCGTGATCTTGACCTCTTAGAAATAAGAGCATTTGGGATAGGTCTGTCTTGATTCTGATGCTTATATTTCAATTTGAAGCAATCATAAATGACGTGTCCTTTCTTCTTGCAATAGGTACACGTAGGAAGAGACAAGGATTTTTTTATCAAGCTTATCAGAAGCTTGATTTTTAAACGTTGTGCCAGATTTAGATTTAGAATGACTTGTATTAGGCTGAAATACCTTTTGACCAGGAGACTGCTGAGTGGAAGACTTGCCTATAAAAGAATTTTTATGAGTTAAGAAATACTCGCCAGCAGCGCGAGCAGCATTTGCCAAGGTTTCGATCTTATGCTCGTCAAAATCAGTCTTAATGTCACTATGGATACATTTCGTAAACTCTTTAACTAATATCAGTTGTTGAGACTTACCTAATCTTAATTAACCTTTCTAGAATAGCACCACCTATCAACTTATGCTTTTTCCCATGCAATTCGACATAGGTCTCGCCAGTTTCTTTTTTACAGTTCCTGAATTTTTGCCGATAAGCCTCATGGACTAACTCGTAACCTTTCAACATGTAGTCCTTAACCACATCATAGTCAGCACTCCGATGTAGTGATAGTGAAATGTATATATCACGAGCTCTACCAGTAAGTACACATTGCAATAATAGAGTCCAGTATTCTCTTGGCCACCTCAAACTTTCAGCAACTTTTTCAAACTAAGGAAAATAGCAGTCAACTTTTTCTACCCCCAGAAAAGGGTGCTAGCTTGATATTTCTTAAAACATCAAACGTGGGATAGTGTTTCCCTTTGTCAGCTCTAATTCTATTAACCGAATTTGAAATTCTCTCTCTCTCTCTCTCTCTCTCTCTCTCTCTCTCTCTCTCTCTCTTCAAATTACAATGGCATTAGTTTATCTCTCCCCTCTTTCTGAAGTTCAAGCTTTCTTAACTCAAATTCAATCTTTTATTTTAATTTTAATTCTTTTACTTTTATATCAGAGTCTAATGCAGACTTACTGATCGAACCTAAAACACTTTTATCCAAACACTCTGCTCTACCAAATACTGGACCAAAACGGTTTTTATTTCTTGCTTCGTTAAAGAATCTTTTGCCTCAGAAAAATCATATTTTCTGGCAAGTTCAAGCAATTCATATTTTTTCAAAATATTCAAACTGCTCCTGGGTAGGATTTGAAAGAAAGATCTCTACTTTTGATGACATTGTGAAAAGCCTGTCAATTTCACTAAAGATTTCAAATAAAATGTAAAGTAATATTTGGTATCTAAAAAATTCTCAAAACTTGGGGAATTTAAATTTCAAAAAACAATTTTCTGAAATATTTTAGCCAAAATTCATATATCCCAGACGAGCCTCCAAATTTCTCGTTACGTGTCTAGGCTCGTACAAAAGAAACAAGAAAAACGTAAAGCCAACAAGGTTTGTAAAATTTAACAAATAATTTATTTCCCTAGAAAAACAAGATAAAAATGAGAAAAAGGACTTACGGTTTATGAATCAAATCAAAAATTAATCCAAGAATTAAAAAATGTACGTCCTATTAATAAAATGTTCTAAGTGAATCACAGTTAGAATCCCGATGAAATTCAAGATGGAAGGCGATGACGTCTTTGATGATTTGCTTTCTCCCAATGTGTCAACAGTTCTTTGTTGAATCACAAAGAATAATATTCCAATTTGGAATTTCGAATAATTTCCATCAATGGTTTTGTCCAGCAATTTTGTAAGGAGAACTTATATGTATTTTTCTCCAGGGAATTGAATCATTAATTCCAGAAAACAATAAAAACCCAACCCAAACTGGTCACAACAAAACACCTTTGAGCTTCAAAGGTTTAAAGCACAACTGACTATTTCTTCTCAAGAAAACGACTATACAGTTAATTAAAACGCAAAACAGATTCCCGGATGGTGTCACGTGATTACCTCTCTATAGAACAACGTAGAACTGTTACACGAAAATTATCATATGCTCTAGTATAGCCTAAGCTAAAATCAATGCTTTTTACTCTGGGAAAGTTTTTTTTAAAAATGTTGTTTACTCAAACCTGACATTGGTTCTGAATCTAGGTCAGCAAAAGATACAATGTTTCAAACTACTGGCTGTTTATCGGATCAAACAGAACTGAATTGAATTTCTAAAAACAATCAAATCAAGTAGACAAATTTATCATTACAGTAACATGTAATGGAATAAAATATTTTAAAAAATTAAAACTAACAAACAAATAATTACATTACATATACATGACAAGATAAAATCCCACAAACATAATATCCATCACACAACCTATTCCATTCAACACTCCATACACACAGAATACAAAACTACTTGTGATAGCTTAGAGTCTAAGAGAAGAGGATGAAATCTCTCAACTATGCTATACATTACCACCAAGAAATACTACCCATCACACCACCTATTCCATCCAACACCCCATATACAAAGACACAATCCAAAACTCTCTGTGTTAGCTTAAAGTATTACGGAAGAAAATGAAATGTAACAATCACACACCACCCATACTAATCTAACATCCCATACACGCACTATTCATGGTCGTATTTAGATAATATGAGATGGAGATAAAATCTCACAAACATCCAAATAAACACATTATATACCATCTCACACCCATATGCACACTATCCAAACCGACTTGTGTTGGTTTAGAATGTAAAGATGAAATCTCACAAATATACTATCCACTACACCCATTATGCCATCCAAGACCACTGTTGCGACTCTATGGTAACAAACTTAAGTAACAGAAAAGAAGCAAACTAAGAAGTTTTATAAAACTCTAAAACTAGTTAATTGTCGAGATTATAAATGGAAAACGAGAGAGGAACTTAGCATATTATGAAGAAAATCCAAACTAGTCCGTGTAAATGTCCAAGAAAGTCCGAAACAAATTAAATGTTCCTTATAAACTTCAATACCGGAAATGTACGGGTACTCCAAAAACAGTGAGGTTGTCAAGATTTCTTTATCGAGAATTCCCTGGAATAATTTATAATAGTTCAAGATTAATATTATAGACCAAATAATGAGCACTTTCTATTTCCAATGGACTGTTCAAACAAATGTTTTCCTCACGAAAAAAATATCTAAGTACAGCATAAAATACGTATGAAGACTTAGAACAGGAGCACAATAAGTGTAAATGACTCCAAAAATCGAAATGAAAATGATTCCTTCACTTTCTCTTTATCTACACCGTATGTTGCCACTGGGCTTCGCAAGTAACCCAACGTGACAGCATACACTATTGATTTATCGTTAATTATGAATATTCAAGTGACCTCCCACAACCAACGGGAAGCTACAGAATTATTCTTGAAACGCAGAAATACCATTAGTCACTAAGAAACTCCGCCATAAGTGCCATTTTAAGTCTTATTATTAAGACCTTTTTTGTAAATGTCAACACATATTTAAACACCTATGTGTCTATCCTACGTAATACTATACTCAGGTCATGTAGGCCAGACTTAACTAAAGATATTTTGTACACCTGTCAGCCATGAATAAGAATTATAAAAATTAGATAAAATCATGTAACAGGAGTTCCAAAAATTATAAATATATATAACAACCACAAACATACAATCCAATCAAATGATGTAGTCTCCACTCACCAAACATCAGCACCAATGCTGAAGGCTTTTGAAACAACAATATGCGATGCAACAAACATGATATTTATTACATCTCCTCTACCATACAATATCCCATACACACACACTTAACAATTTATTGTGGCGGCTTAGATTTTTAAAAGAGATAAGATCCCATATACACACTATCCATAAAATCCAACCCCCACTGCAAAAGCACACACACACACACACACACACACACACACACACACACACACACACACAATAAGCGCCTAGCCTAGTCTTCACACAGAAAAAAACTGGGAATGTTTTAAAACAAGCTACATGTAATGCAACAAATATACTATCCATTACATCATATCTACCATCCAACACACCATACACTATCAAAAACGCCTCGTGTTAGCGTAGAGCTTTAATGTCAGCAAAGAGTGAAAACAATCAGTGAAATCTCACAAACATACTATTAAACACCACCCTCACAATCCAACACCTCATTCACACTATCCAAAGACTGTATTGTTAGCGTATAGTTTGAAAAAGAATATGAAATATCACATACTATCCATCACACCTTCTAAGCAATCCAACAACACAAACACACACACACAATAAAATGCCTTATATACCTAAATCACACCAACTATCAGCACAAACTGGGAAGCTTTTTAACAAACTGCATGTAAAGTAACAAAAATTATATCCATCAAATCTCCTCTAAAACTGAACAGCCCACACATACACAATCCAAAACACCTTGTTTAGTATCATCATACCTACTATAAAAGGAAAGGGTATTGTGTAAAATAGAGAAGATCAGATATCACGAACATAATATTCACCAAACCACTTACACTTTCCAATACCCCATAAACAGCATCCATGTAAACAGTATTGCTCATATCCAAAACAATCTACATACAGTGCAGAGAGTGATCGAGAGTATGAGAGACCAAAAAACTGTGGTAAAGCTAATATGCTGTCAAACCAACTAAGATGAGCCAACAAAGTAACTCGTTGGCAATGACAGAAGTTTTTGCTATATCTGCATTTATTCTGTTTACTTTAAACAGTTCAATTCCTAATGGTTGTCATGTCTTTGGACGTACTGTTTATAAATTTTCCACAAAGAATTTGTTGGTAAATGAATGCTAACGCATACATATGATATGGCGTAAAAAATTCAAATAAATCTTCTCTTCTTGTGAAATCAGTTCTTTTAACAGGACTCGAACATCTACTAAGTCTGGAACAGAATAATTTACATTTTTCTATGGATATTGGTGTAACATGGCAAAAAATAATGCATATGCTCTAACTTTTTACCATTGCAGTGCAAGGGCCTAGAGTGTGCATTTGCAATCCTGTGTTCTGTGCTATACCATTTTTCTTAGCATGCTAATACTGCACTGTAACATTATTGATTCGCGTTTTCAAAATGACAAATTTTTTTATCACTTAGACATTTTGACATTACAGAGAGAGAGAGAGAGAGAGAGAGAGAGAGAGAGAGAGAGAGAGAGAGAAGTACTGCACTATTAAATCAAGGTTTTGTTTTCAAACCAACTTGGGGTTTGCGATTTCTAATAAAGTTGCGTGTGTGTGCGTGTTTTGGAAAATTACAAAAGAAGCATAGAAGTTTTTCATTACGCTTGTCAAGTGTAGAGCTTGTGCAAATGACAAACACTAAAGTCACATAACTCTCTGTGGCCTGTAGACATTTCGACTTTGCAAAATGTAAAGTACCATTATCACAAACATAAATAAAAACATAGGGTTTGACAGTTGTTGTATAAATACAGTAAACATTAACACACAAGTGCTCTGTCTTCTACTTTGGTCTAACTAGAGATCACCATTGTATCTGTAGCAGCAATGTTAAGAGCAGTACGAGACGTCGTCGTTGCTGTCGAAGAATGAGAAGTTCCTTTAGAAATGGGTTTACAATGTCTTCAAAAAAGTCCAATTAGGAAACACGAGTGTTAAATCAGGGTTGCTAGGGATCGTGTCTAACGGCAAATTAGATCAGTGTGGTTTTCTTCAGTACGCACACGTCCTAACAGCACAGTACATTCTCTTCATGACAACAGCTGTCTTTCATTCTTGCGACGTTTGGTTCTGAATGGAACGGTCACCAGCTTCCAAGTTACAGAAGATAGAAAGAAACAGAAAAAGACAGAGATAATCCATAGAAAGTCTCAAGGAAAGAAATAGAGACTATACAAAAGAAAATGGCATGGGTACAAAACATTTATCCATGTATATACATGGGCGCTTTGGTCAATGCTTTGGTGTAAGCACGTTTAAATTATACAAACCGGACATGCAACAAACATATTTATAGGTTCTCTATATATTCATCTCTATATCCCATTGTAAAATACTTTACACATCTCTCATAAACTCCCAAATCCCATTTACACCAAGATCGCTACATACTTCAGAGTCCCTACACAAATCACATGTATCGTTCCTATACTCCTAACGTTTATCCATGTAAAGTTTGTACATATTTCTTCTCCATGTACCTCATTTCGCCACATGTAAAGCCATAAACTTCTGCTGTCTTTTCTCTTGCACACTTTCCAAAGGGCAATACACAGCATTAAATTTATCTTTCAAAGCAATAAGTCTTTCTTTCCATCAATCATAATTTTCCCACCATAGCAATCATTCTGAAAATCTTGCCAACTACAAATGAAACAATGATGTCTATGCAGTCTTATATTAATTGTGCTTTGAATAGTTCTCAAAGTCACTTGAGACTTTTTCTCAAATACTTTCATTTGCAGGTAAAACTTGTAAATCATTTATCTCAATTCAAATGGAAACTTTTCTATCTTTTCCAACAAATCATCACTACTTTTGTTGGCATAGTCAATATTTTCGTTCCACAACGACTCCCATATTGGTCTTGTCCTTTTCAGTTTTAACATGCTTCTTGTACTTCTCCTTGATATCATCCAGTTCTATAATCTCCTCTGGTAAAGAAGTTTCCATTATCAACGGTCTGATAGTACTTTCTTCATCCTGATATGTTAACACGAAAATCCACCAAGAAACATTGTTTTTACTGATTCTTCTTTTACTTCATTACGCGCATGTTGAAGTAAATCTTCAAAGAACATAATATATCTACAAACGTCTCCAGTAAACCTGGCTTCACGGATACGATCGATTATATCGCTATTTATCAAAGCCAGATCTTGCATCGAAAAATTAAATTTAGATTTTGGTAGTTTGTCAAGATCAAATCTTGCTCCTGGAAGGTTCAATTATGGATAATCTCTCAAATTCCTCATACTATAACTGAACAAATATATGTTTAATTAAACTTTAATTATATATATAATGATTCAAACAAACAACCGATGCCGATGGCTTATGATAGGATTTTCTCTTCCTTGTAATAAATCATGCGTAAATGAATTTTGTGGTCAACACATGCAAAGCTTTCGAAAAGGTAGTCTAGGACCGAAACCGTGTTTACGATGCGGTGTTGGTGTCAGAGGAGAAACACGGTTATATGTGGAATGCGGTGGTAAAAGATACAGAGAGCTAAAACGATATTATGATAAGAAGTCGTCAGGTGAATCTCCCATAAAAATCGCTGAAGACTATCTGGCCAGATTTCAAAATAATCATTTAGACAAATAGTATTACTATATAAAATGGAGCAAAAAGAATTTGTAAAGCACCCTATCATTAAAAATTATGAAGCGTCTGGTGATGGTGTCATCAGGAATTGTCGACTACAAAAATCAGTCGGAAATGTTATTAATACTGGTTATATCAAATTTCGTGCTGGAAATAAAATGTATCTATCTCATAGATTTGTATTTGAATGTTTTCATGGGGTCATTGAAGACGGACTTGTAATTGATCACATTAATTCAAACCCGAAAGATAATAATTTATCTAACCTCCGGGTTGTTACGCGGAGTCAGAATTCTGCACTTGGAAATACTGGTATAAATTCTAAAACTCCTAAGTCGGTTATATCCACTAATACAGATATTGGTCAAGAAATAATTTTCCCATCGATGAATGGGGCTGGTAAATATTTCGGTATTTGCCGTGCTTCAATATATTATGCTGCAAATAATATTACCAAATCAGCATTTTCGAAAAATTTTAAACAAAAAATTACGTTCCGGTATATACAATGAAGCGAGATAAATCCGTCATCGCTGATAGAGCAATCAAGTAGTTGTCTCCCTTTTTTGTGTTATTGCGTATACATGACCACACATTTATATTCAGTGATAAGAATCCACATAAAAATTTGCCTCAATTTGATAACGGATCACCACATTTTCATAATAAATATATAATGAATGTGATGATCCGTTATTAACGATAACGGTCTCAGATTCGCTAAATAACCGTCCTATGAAAACCACCGTCGGAATAATTTTTCAACGTCTCCACCTCGTGATGAGATATCATATACAATGAAGGGAGATAACTCTGTCATCGCTGATAGAGTAATCAAGCTGTTATCTTTGGTACTACAGTCTAATCGTAATGCTTGAATATCTCTCTACCCTTAGAAAAAAGTATACGTGTTCTGTAGAATAATATCTGTTAAGTATTATTGTTTTATAAATCAGTATTGATAATTTGACCGGAAGACTTATATTGAGAATGTTGTTGTGCAGATGCATATATTCTTTAGCATAAAAAAATGTATATAAATATTTGAATTAGAACGAGCAAGAAATGTCAGTTTGTGTTTTCTCTCATATATATCTACGTTGCGAAGTATGATCATTTTCTCTGAAAAAATATCAAGATGGTTTGTTTAAATTTAATTGTTTTTCGCCTACAACCTATTCTTAAAACGTATCTCACATAGTATCTACTTGTTGTTTGAAGAAAAAGAACTTGTTCAAATTATTTTTAAGTTGGGCCGAATTGTCTTTCGAGTTGGACCGAATTGTCTTTGGGCCAAATTGACTATAATCCGGCATAAATGATACAACTTTCCCATCCTCTCACCCTATTCGATCCCACCGCTTGAATCCGCTTTTTTTCTGGGAAACAGGGTCTCTCAGAAAAAGAAATCACCCTTTTTTACAATCATCACTCTTTTGGTTATGCAACACAGTGCACCATATTTGCTGTACAAAAACACAAACATAAGATATATCACACAGACATTTACGCGAGGAAATTAAACACTTGAAAGGCTAGGTTCAATAGAAGGGATAAATGTACGTTATATCCGTTTATGGCACGCGGAAACTACCGACTGTTTACGGAGATTGCCGAAAAAAAAAATTCATTTAAAAAAGCGGATTTTTAAGTCTAATTAAACATTTTTATGGTGTGCATACATAACAAATGCGTTTTGTTTATGACTATAATAATATCACACGTTTGTACAATATAGGTGGCAAGTGACCTTTAAATTTATCTCCCTTTTCCTACTGTATTTTATTACTATAAACTGTATAGTACGTGTTTGCTTAGAACATCTTAATCTATAAGATTAAATTTATCTCCCTTTTCCTACTGTATTTTATTACTATAAATTGTATAGTACGTGTTTGCTTAGAACATCTAAGTATGTCATTATTCAAGCTACAGAGGTAATGAGAAAATGGTTTTTGGCAAATTTAAAGAGATTCGAGAAGACTGAATACAATTACATAAGGACTCACTAGACGGGTGTTTCATGTGAATACAATGACATAAGGACTCACTAGACAGGTGTTTCATGTGAATACAATTACATAAGGACTCATTAGACAGGTGTTTCATGTGAATACAATTACATAAGGACTCACTAGACAGGTGTTTCATGTGAATACAATTACATAAGGACTCACTAGACAGGTGTTTCATGTGAATACAATTACATAAGGACTCACTAGACAGGTGTTTCATGTGAATACAATTACATAAGGACTCACTAGACAGGTGTTTCATGTAACATGTCTTAGTCATACTGCAACGTCACGCGGAGATGTGTCAGAACATTCCAGAAAACGCCCACGCAAAATGACTCATAATCATGGAATTTCTAGAATGACTCATAATCACATGGAATTTCTAGGAAAACGCCCACGCAGATCTATTAGTATATAAGGCAGGTAAAATTTTCTTCTGAGGCACTTTCAAGAGGACGTCTTCACCTAGCGGAATCAAGTAAGTGGCATTTTTCATATATTATTTATACCTCATCACCAATTATCAACGTTTCTACTGTTGAAATTAGAAATATTTCATCATCACGATAGTAGAGACTAAACTTTACTTTACCGCTCACACAGCGACGAGACTCAAATAAATCTTTTATTTGCGATTTGTTAAGAGGATATTTTTTGTCGATAAAATATACTTTTGATCGATCAAGATCGATTGTAAGTTTAGTATATTTTTGTTGGCTGATCGGATTATGAAAGTTTTTAAATTCCGCTAACAACTTCTGGCTTGAAATACTCGCTGTCATCAGATCTGGTAAGAGAAAGTTTTAGCTTGTCTCGAACTGCGGTAAAACATATACCTGATGTTTCATTATTAATTTCAACTGTCAACTGTTTGCCGTTCATCATTAGATATTTGATCTTGCTATTGTAACTATTTGTCACTGTCAAATTTTCAAACATTATTTCTAAAGTTTAGATAAAATTTCATACCTTAGTCATCGAATATAATATCGAGTATAGATCTATCATCAAAACAATAACCAAGTGCAAATGTATCTACTCCATTTTCGCAATAACGTTTGTCATCAAAATTACTCAATCCGCGTTTGATAATAACATCTGTTTCAAGTTTATGATGATTTGTTAGAATAGCCATTGCTCTTATAAAACAAACACCGCCATCAAGCGCGTACTTGTAATCATCAAATTTCATAAACTTTTTAACAAAATCGCGAGGCAGACCTTTTGCCTTTTTCGTTATTTTATTATTATCTAGCAATACCGCGTACATTTTACTGCGTAATCCAATAAAATATTTGATGATGCTTGAGTTCATTTCATCTTTGAACTTACCAATAACCTTTTTGTTTGTGTCGTCATGAAATTTACTGTCACGAGGGTAATCGGAAAGATCAAACAGATGTCGATTATCATATGTATCCTGATAGACGTCCTCACATTCGATTTCGTACACGAGCGAATCGGTATCAGTAAACAATAATCTACTGGACGGCCATTGATTTTTAACAAAATTGTAATGAAAATCGTACATGAGCCATTTCGATAAATCTAACACGGAAGCTCCAACGTAAATCGGTTTGTTTAGTTTTAGATTTGTTTTTCTTCTTTGTATCGCGACAAGATTTTCATTAAAAATTTTCATGCTAACAAAATCATTGTCTGACACAAGTTTGTTTCTGCGATTGATATCATTAACTAGCTCGATATTTACTCGTTTCCTAATATTTTCCATCGTCTTACCAAAAACGGAATTGTTCATGAGCTTAAAGAAGTTTTTTTCAAAATCAGTTTTTGCCGCAGCTCTTCTCGAAGTGTTTGAGTTAATATAACCTTTCATCCAAGGTGATTGATTAAATTTTAGTACACAATGAACGTTTCTCAAAACAAGACCGGCATCTACTGCTTGTTTTAAAACTTTGTAATGTAAAACATAATTTTTCTTATCGAGTAAATTTGGCACTAGTTTTTTTTACCATAGGATTTTGTCTTGGTGATGCTATCGCTTGTTGTTCTTTAGATAACGTACTATAATCTATTATCATCGATTCCGCACAGAAGGGATAATCGTTGTGTAAATTGTGTAGCGAAGTTGGATAATCGAGATCAACTTCAACGAAATACGAAACATCGTCGGGTATCTTTTTTTCTGTCTCTGATAGAAATTGCTCAGCCGTGATCCAACGAAATCCACCAAAAGGCATTGCTTCTGCCATAGAATAACCGTACAAATTATTACAATCTAGATAAATTATATACTTCGAAGGAAGCTTAGGATTGTACTCTTTTAAGTATTTGTTGTTTGCTTCCGCATACTTTTTTGTTATCACGCTAATACCGCCTCGGATACCTTTTTCGATAAAATTGAACATATCAACGTCAGTCAGTAATTCTAACCTTACTTTACTAAACTTTAACAATGCGTCCCACGACAGCCCGGGAGCAGAATAATACCAGCAAGGATCTAGTTCATAATTGTTATAGCTCACTTTTCGAAAACTTTCAAATACGTCCGCCAGCAATAACACGTCAGTTTTTAGATACAAATCATGATAATCGCCAAACGTCTTACAATCAAATTCTTTCCAGATATCTTGTGCATATTTGTAATCATCATCGGGTATATTTTCATTTTTAAGTTGTGAGTAAACTTTGTCCTTGTCAGGTAGCGAAGTTTCATCAAATTTACTCCAATCATCGAGATACTCGTACGGAAATACTCCTTTTTGGGTCAGTAGATTAAATTTATCACCAAAACAATCTTGTAAGTTATCAAACTCGCTACAACCTTTTACCAGCTCATCCAATGATGCTGCCATAAACTGCAGGCTGTCAAAAAAACGCAACTTACCTAGCGTAACTGACATATACTTTTCAAAATTATTTGGAATGCATTTGATTACGTTATCGAGTTTTAAACGAGATTTTACGTCAGGATCACCAAAAGCTTCTACGACAATGTGGCTATCGTATCCTCGAAAGTTGTGAAGAATAACTGGAATAAAATCTGGGGCATGAAATTTTAAATTACATTGATCATGAGCCGCTCCACGGTACTGTCCGGTGAGATGGCAATGGTCACGTACTTTCTTGTTATCATCAAAAAACTTTTTCTTCTTGAGATGTCAGGTTTATCATTGGAGTTACTCTTTTCAAACGATTAAATATATGATCAACTTCGCTAATTAACTGCTTGAGAAGCCAGACAGCTGGATTTTTACTATGATATAATTTGATTGGTTTGGATAATCTCGAATCAACACAACAAACTATCTTATACGCTACTCCGCACGGAACATGGTTTTGAGTTTTCCTTGTGCTCGATTGGTTAGGATTATTTTCTACGCCAAGTACAGGCTGAAGTAAGCATTCGAAATCAGCTTATATGACGAAAGGAATTTTTAGTTTGTGATGTTGATTGACAAACTGTAATAAACTATCCTTTTTAGACGGCATCGTTATTCGTTGTACGTCACTACAGTACTGCAAATGTTTTTATAATGTTTCATTGTCATTACAACCTTGCAAGCAGCGATAACAGAAGAACGTTTTCTTCTTTCGTTTATTATACTGTTCACCAACTAGTCCATTAAAGTTTTTAATCCAAACGTAATGATTTTTATAAAACAGCAGGTTTATTGTCGATTGTGAAGCTTTTTCTGAAATATATCTTGGATAGACATTTTCTTTTTCGTCTAGTCCGAAAACATTTATTGAAACATTATTTTGCTTTTCAAACTTTGGTATTTGATTTTCTGCAACTAGAAAGTCGATGCCATTAAAATTTAATTTTGATACGTGACTAATATACTTGTCAACACGATCAGCATTTTTTTCTGCTGGAAATAGTGCAGAAAGAATAGCCCACTGGAAACATCTGTTATCGAGGTTTTTGACGTTTATACAGCATTTTTTATTTTTTATTTTTGGTGGTAAATCAATATACGAACTACCGCGTAATACGTTATATTTTATTGTGTGAAATAAAATTTTCTTGATCATTTCAAACTTCCAACCCGAACCCAATTCGGTAAATTCTTCTATCTTTTTCCAAATTTCTTGGTGTATTTCATTAGCCAGTGACAAAAGATCAGTCCCGAGCAAAACACGTCTTGATTTTGCATTAATGTAAGGGTCTGCAATTTCCTTGTCAGTCGATCCCTCTGTCACAAGTAGCTTTGTAAATATAACATGATATTGCACTAATATTCTTAGTCCCTTATGTTTTTCAAGTTCACGTTTTACAGTTGGCTCTAGCAAATGATAGAGATTTGTTGCAGTAAAATTTACCAGTACGATTTGTTTATCGAACCGATAACTGTTGTCAAAACCTGTAAAGGCAGTCGCTATTTTTTCAGGTTCTCCAATAAGGCTCTTCTTGGTTATATCACGTAATTTCAGCATTGCTATATAATAGTGTAATATTATGTGTCTAATTAGTTATTCGATCGATAACTCACTGCACGCCAGCTGAACAAACAATTAGAGATATAAAATCCTTATAGTATAATGACACTAAATCTGACAAGCGCAAACGAGCAAGAGTATTATTACGTTCATCCGAAGTATAACCTATACGCTGGAAATGCATTAGGTTCGGTTATTAACATAAAATCTAAAAAATCTATAGGAAAACCAACATTAGCTGGAATGATAATTTCAGTGAAAGGTGATGACACAGATATGACCAAAATGTTTCGAAAAGATTTTATTTATACTTTGTTCTGCGAGGATATTCCAGAAGGGCAGCGAGTCTATCGAGTAAATGGCTCGATTACTGATGACAATATCGAAAACTTATCTTTACAAGATGAGTTTCAACGCCACCCAAAATTTGATTTATACGAGGCGAATGACAAAGGAATTATACGACATGTAAAAACAAAAACGTTGTTGGTTCTATGAGTAATATGGGGTATCTCACGGTAACTGTCAGAGGAACACTAGCCGATCAAGTTCATTATCAATCGCATAGGTTTGTTTACGAGACGTTTAACGGACCTATACCTAATAATTTGGTTATTAATCATATCAATAACGTAAAAACTAATAGTCGACTGGAACATTTAGAGCTAGTTACCCAGCAGGAAAATGTGAGAAAAGGACGAGGTGGTGGTATTAATTTTAGATATCCGGCAAAACCTGTTGTTTCGTTGAATCTCAAAACAGATGAGGAGATCAAATTCAAATCAATTTCAGCTGCGGCGAAACACTATAAGATAAATCCTGGGGCAGTAAAATTTGTTGCTGATAGAGTAACAGGATTAGCTTTTTCAAGCAGATATAACTCTTGGATTATCTTTAGCTATGATGATTAATGATATTTCGTAATTCTGCCTTAGTAAGACAGCTATGTGCAAATGCCATAATATCATCGCGATCAAATTTCAGCGTCATTATTGCACTATCATTAAGTTTATTGTTTTCTGCTGCTGTTAGTAATATCCTATCATTTTCGCCAGGCATTATAATAACGTCAACGGAATACGAACTATAACCCGACAGACATTTTCGAACTGCTTCGGCTAGTTCCTTGTAATTTAATATATTAACCTTTTGATGATATTTTACCTCGTTAGTCATATCTTATAACAATAAATTAGATAAAAGTATATTATAATATGAACTTGATGAAAAGACTTGCTGAAATATATGCGGAAGATACAATCGCAGACAAAGTTAAAATCACCAGCGATAAAGTCGCTGGCGATAAAGTCGCTGGCGATAAAGTCGCAGATAATATTACAATCTCTACCAATATAATAGACAAATCTTCTAGCTATAGCGAAGATGATATTTTATACAATAATAATGATGATGACGATGAAATAGTCGCTGTCGCTGACATAAAAAATTACAGCAGACCAACAACTGGACGATATAATGTTAAGTGTCACATTGCTAAAAAAATAATAAAATTTAATTTTACTGTTACCGAACAACAGATATTTTGGCAGCTTATCAGGCCGTTTTTAAATCTAAAAATAACTGGCCAGCGAAGGAGTATAAAATACGATTTTATTTTCGCTAAGATATTTAATTTAATGCCAGTCGATAATGAAAGAAAATTACATTTAATTTCGTTATGTAAAACTATCAAATGTAAATCTGTGCTTGTGAAATACGAACAAATTTATAATAACGTTATTGGATCGACTTAGTTGGTACCCAGCTGTTAAATTTATCGCTATACCCACGCCACTTGACTAAACTTTTATTGCCTTTTCTCCTAATCACTTTTTCGATAATGAAAACATCTTGCTCAGTTTTCTGAAGTTCTTGTTCATAAAAACTACCAATAATCGATTCCTCTGCCAGATCTTTTAGCGCGTATGTTACAGGTATTGCTAAAAGTACTTTATCAACTACAAACACTTCTTCAGTCCAGTTTGGAGTAAATCCTTTTTCAAATGTTTTTTTAGTCAAAGAAATCCGAACCCGATCACCCACCTCAAATTTATGTCTGCGATACATGTTTTCATTTGCAAGAATCGGATTTTTAATTGCATCGTTTGGCGATAATTTAGTGGTTCGATGTTTTGTGTTATTGTACTTGTCAACTATCTGCGGAAGATCATCAATATACCTGTTTGTATTTTTAGCTGTCAAATATTTGTGTATTTTTTCGTTTAGCGTGCGATTAAATCGCTCTACTACGACACTTTTTCCCTCGTTCCCTGTAACATACTTTTTGATATTATTTTGTTCTAGAAACTGCTCAAACTTTTTATTGAAAAATTCTGCTCCGTGATCGGTCCAGATTTTATTTGGTTTTCTTTCTGTACTTGTTATTATTTGTTTTAACGCATCAGTTATCGACGTTCCTGTCTTGTCTAAAACTGGAACACTAAAAGCATATTTACTAAAAACATCTACAACGTTAAACAAATATTTCTTATTATCATTAAATTCGGCTAGATTTGACACATCTACTAAATCTATCGCCCAGATATCATCAACGGCATTTGCGAAAACTTTACGTCGCGTGAACTTTTTTTTTTAGGTTTGTGTAGTTCGGCTGCGAGATCATCATACAATTCCTTTCCGAGTCCTAATTTATATTTTGTTCCAATAAAACCCTGTACCAGCCTTCTATCAAAACGTTCTCGTATATTTGTAGGCTCCATATCACGAAGTTCGTCCAACATTACTTTATCACAAGCAGCCTTATCTTGCTCGTTGTCCCGGTAACAGATATCGTGACGCATTGCTATTGCATCAACTTGATTATAAGGCTCTTGTCCTGGCAGCGGATTATCATTTTCATCTAGTTGTTTATCAAGAGGATTATAAGGTCCAGTATATTTATGGCCTGGCAATGTCCAGCCTCCTTTTGGTTTTGGCAATTTGCCAATAATTTTGTGAATGTCGATTCCGCTGCCAATTACCTCACGGTGATTGCATGATTTACAGTACGTGACGATTTTATCTTGTTCGATACAAAGATCTTTGTCACAATCACAGTTGCATTTCATTTTATTTTATTATGTTTCATAAGATTAATCATCAATCAAGATAACTCTGTCGGGACACATTCCAGATCCAGTTGTCGATTTGAAAAACATACTTTTCTTTCTACCACAAACAACACAAATACTTTTTAGCATCATTCTATTATTTTTTGTTTTTTCCGTCGTCTCATCCTTATTTTCTGTTTTAGTTTTACATTTGAAACAGTATGTTGACATTATATATTTACAAGTTTAGATAAAATTAATTCCAAGCTTTACAAAAATTAATTGCCATCTCATCATTTGCGTGAGAAGGTTGCTTGTCAAACTGTAAAATAAACTTTAAAAGATCAGGATCTCCGGAGTTCTCACTCCGGGACATCTGTCGGACAAACATTATACAATAATAACCACAAGCTGATGTTCCAATCAGCTGTAGTTGATTAGACGAATAATTTATTTTTTTAAATTTTTTAAAAATATATTTTTGTATAAGATCACTCGGAGGAAGTCCAAACGAATCAAAATAATTATTACCATAGACAGCAACCCAGTGAGTGCCGGAGCCATCATTGAAGTTTTCTATATTTACGACGCATGAACCACCTGCTGGTACGTCATCGAGTTCGTCCTTAGAAAATACTCCGCGAAATCCGACGTCATTCAATTTTTCGATGATATCAAAATTGCTCAATAGCGTCTGGTCCCTGGTAGAGTCATTCCACGTCCGATTCCTAATAGGTTTGGAAGAAGACTTCCCCCTAATCCTGCTAACAGAGGAGCTATTGGAATAAATCCTCCTTGTTTTGTTCTTCGACGTTTTGTTGTTTTCTTTTTTTTCGACGATTTTGTTTTTCATTGTGGCATTTATTTTATATTGTTACACAAAATTGAGTGACAAAGTCACTAACGACAGATTTGTTTGATTCCACGACCTTCAACTGCTTTTTTTTGTTGCGTCAGATACTGCCCCTGACGCAGCCGCTAGTCCTAATGTACCAAGCACTGGCAAAATGTTCGGTAGTATTGTGCTAGCTAATACGGATAGTGCTGGTCCAAAAAATCCACCTTGTTTTGACATTGCTGTTATTTGTGAAACAGATAGTTTAAGGACAAAGGGTTTTCCCTTATCGAGTTTGTCGATTTATAGTTGCGTTAGCATTACTTTCACCGCAGTTTTATTTGAAGTCTCAGCGACTTCTGTCGCTGGGGATATCATCAAAGAAACTGAACGGCGTTTAGCAACAGCTGCTGATAATTGTTCAGCTTGACCGGATGTTAGGTATATTTCTCGAGTTGTGTACTTGGTTTTCATTATTTTATATCAAGGTTGTTAGATTAAACTTGTGCAGTCATTCTTCCTTTGGTCGCGTCAATCGTTAAGAATCTATCACTGACAACTAGTGCATATACGTTATACTGTTCGGCTGGCAGTGCGCCAAATGTCCAGGTGACCTCAACATCAGCAGTTGATCCGATAGCTCGTTCGGAATGCTTTGATATGTCGAAATAAAAGATAGGATAGAGCGATCGAAACTCTTCTACTGATATTTGAGATCCACTGTCCGAGTCTTGATATTTTTGTATTGCTTCCATAAGATACATGTACGGTCGAGATATGTTTTTTGTTTCATCGTCAGCAAAATTGCATTCGATTGCACGTTCGGAATATTGTTTAGAATTTACTCTAACAAATATTCGTCTGACATCAGGGTTATCAAATATTCATTTCTTGATCATTACGACGTGCCTGTCGTTGAAATACGACGAACAAATGTCGAGGTAGTTGTTCGCTAGAAGTAGTTGTCACACGCCATGTGTAATCGGTTGTGTTAGGAATCGCTGTTTGATAAATCTTGTTTTGCTGGAAGTGTATCTTTTTTGTATAAGCGGTCAATAATGATTCGAGTTCCATCGTTTTAGCCACAGAAGGGACAACCCGTGGCATCCACAGCGCTAATCTTGTAATAGCAAACTGTCCTTCAGCCACCCCATCGGCATGCATTATACAATCGTTTCGATCAGCTCGATCTAAAATAAGCGTATGTTTTATTCCGCGAAAAACTTTGTTATATTCACGGCAGAATCCGAAGATTGTACTTAGCGGAAGCATCATCGTTATTTGGTGAGATTCTGCGGCAAGTGCTTTTCGTTTAGCAAATCCTTCGTTATATTGCTGTCGTCTTATTCTTGTGACCGCTAATCTTATTGAGTCTCCAATATCAGCAACTGCGTTACCAGCGGGATTGGCGATTAAATTGTTGTTATCTGCAGCGGGAACACCAGCACCAGTACGAAACTCGCTTGAAACAGCTGTCCCGAATGAGGTATCTTTAAACCACATCATGTTTGCAGCCACTGATCTAGAATAATCATCGCTAAAAGAAACGCTGTTTAGTATTGTACTTGCTATGGGTAAGTGCATTGAAATATCTTCTACGGTTTGATTGGCTAGTTGGTGTCGTGCACTTTTAAATAAGCTACAACCGTTATTGACAAGAGCAATTTCTGCACCAGCTGCAATATCACCACCTATCGCAGTTAATATTTGACCACGCACTTCTAGCACTGCCTTATGCGGAAGTAGAAACATGTCCTCGTCACGTGTATTAAAAGTCCTAACACCGGTTTTATTTGGTTCGTTCGAGTTTTCATCGAGATATTCGACGTATTCGAACTCTGTTACAGTATCGTCAGTATCGTATTCTTCAACAAGATCGAGATAATTTTTAGCTGACATTTTAGTTATAATCGTTACACAAAATTAAAAAGCAGCAGGAGTCATCGGCTTTGTTTTCTTTACAAGTTTACGTACTATTTCTTCACCACGTGGTGATAATAATTTTTTTGTTGTAGCTATCATAGCTCGTTTTGTTTCTTCTGTTGGCGCAATATCTGATATCGCTCGTTTTATTTCCGACGCCGTAGGTGTTGTTGAAGGTCTTCTAATCTCATCAGCGATCTTTTGTCCTACTGCAGTGCCCGCCGAAGAAGCTGCACCTGTCGCAAAAGCTTTACCTGCGTCAAGTGCAATTGGTGCTACTTTACGAGCAATTCTTGGGACATTTTCTACAATTTTAGCAAATATGTTTCCAAAAAATCCACCTACGATTTTTCTTCTATAAACTTTTCTTCGTTTCATCTTTGTCTATAAAATATAAGCTCACAAAATTGATCTTGCTACAGTGCATAAGTGTAAATAGTATGTGACAATTTCGTTGTTGAGATCTATTTGTCTACCTGATTGATCGGTTAATTGCATTGTTATACTTGTTATTTGATTTTCGAGATTAATCGGATAATAGATAATCTGACGTGGATTAATTTGCATGATCGATCCTGGTGGAACATCTGGCGAGAAACTATATATCGTTTGTCCTCTACTACCCTGGGCTGAGTAAGATCCAGAAGCAATAGAGCAATTTATTAATATTGTATTTACGTCAGTTATATTTACCGGCAGTTCACCGTCATACGTAATAGGTTCATTAGGATTTAAATAATACGCTTTTTGCTCAAATCCTATCAGTGGTGCGATACTTCTTGGTGATGTAAAACTAACTGATATATTTTTTATTGTAATTCTAGCTCGTAACGTGTTATAATTTGCTGCTAACTCGAAATTATCAGATTTCATCTTCTCTTTTTGCATAAGCTCTTTTATCACTCTGCTTAGATCAGTAATATTATAAGCTCCTTGTGGAATTTTAAATGTTTTCCATTGCGTGTCTCTTATTGAAATAATTGCAATCTCATCATTGACACCAGTTTTTACGTTAGCCATAGCATTCCAACAGGTACAAGAAATTAATCCAATCTCATACTGTTTTTCAAGATCAAGTTCTATTAGTGGATTGTAATAAACAAAAAAGTTTGCGCTGTTTCCTGTTGTCTGCGAGGAATCAAGTAATAATGTTGTTGATGTTAGTGACATTTATAATAATATTTTAGATAAGATCGCTATGTAAAATTTCATACTCAGACGATGTTAGTAATCCGCTCGATCTTAGATGATCTAGTATATCCACAATTTCATTATCGATCTCTACACTTTTATTACCAGCTTCTTTTGATGATATCAACAACATTAGTCGATCGACTATTTCTGCGTTTGATGTAAACACTTTAACTCCAGATCCAGTGGTTTCCTTTGGTAATGTTTTATCTCGTTCGTTTTCATATTTATCAAATAATCTTTTAAAATACCAACCTCTAACATAACCTCCTGGTTTGTTTCGATATTGATTTGCTGCTTTATATAAATTTTCAGCAATAATTCCTTCTCTTATATAATTATATAATTTGAACAAATTCTCTTCATCTTTTTGATTTTTAATTAGTTCATCAGCACGTGAACCATCTTCTATAATTCTTTCTATTTTTTCTATAAAATTATTTTATTTTTCTTCTGGCCAAGTTCGAATTTCATCAATTTTAGTAATATTATGTCTTCTAATAAAATTGTCATATTCGTCATCTGATATTTTAACACGTGCATTTTTTCTATAAAATATTATCTGTTTTTCAATAGGCATTTTTTCTACAATAGTTTCAGTCATTATTTTTTGTTTCACAGCTAATTCCTTAGTTTGCTCCGAAACACCTTCTATTAACCTCTTTAACTCGGCTGGATTAACCGTCAATCTTGCTATTGCATGTTGAAGCATAAGAGGATTGTTCATTAGTCTGTCAAATTCGACCTGTCGTGCAGCAGGATCAGCAATGTTTCTTACAAGTTCTTCTGCATTTTTTTTAGTTTCTTCTTTCGATCTTTCTCCAAGTAAACCTAACAAACCTTTTTCTTTTAATTTTTCAAGTTCTTCTGCAGATAACGTCGATATTTCTGGTTGCTTGCCAAGTACTGCTTCAGTAACAGGTTTGAAAAGTTTAGCAGTTTCTTCTTCTGCTTGAATTTGTCCACGCCGAGCTTCTTCCACTTTTTTCTTAAAAGCTGCTCGAGTTTCAATAAATTTCTTTAGCAATTCGATTCTTTGTTGATGCTTGTCCATTATTTTATATACACTTTACAAAATTAGATTATAGAAACTTGTCGAGACAACAATGAAACATTTTAGCTGGATCACGCGCTAGCTTATCAAATAGAAAGAAATTGTATTTATCTTTGGTTGCTTGGTGATATAATTCGATAAATTTATCTTTTGTTATGTCACCGCATTGCTCGTTTGCAATATTTCTCACATCAACAATATCCAGTCCGGGAAATAATATGAAACAACCAGTATTTCGTCTGATAAATCTATCGACGTTATAAAAGCCTTGGGCGAGATAAACAGAATTACATCTTTTATTACGCGATAACGAAAAATAAGATCTAATCTTGTTCATCTCCTCGTTGTTTAAAGGAATATCGTCAAATACAATTATTTTATGTTCATACGAATCAAGTTCGTTAACTGGAATTAGTTCTTCTGGTTGTCTTATCAAAAAGATATCATCGCCAGCGTTAAGTTCATCACGAAGTTTATCGTTGTACTCGCTCAGTAATTCGTGTTTGTCCTGCTGGGGATTAATTGTGTAAATATACACCTTATCATAGTTGAAGTTATTGTTGAGCAAAAGGTTTAATAGCAAATTTGTTTTACCCGATCCTGTGCGACCGACAATAAGATAATGACAGTCTGGAAGTTCATTGTTTATGTTTATGATGAATTAATCGTTCGGTATCGAAATTTAATATCTTTGCCATTGTTGTTATATAATTTTATGTTATATTAAACCGACTATTGTTGACAATTTTGTGTAGGACAATAAATAATGAGCTACTATACAAAATTTGGAACATTATTGATAGATTCGTCGGCTGAAGCTCAGCAAGGTGATTTATCGAGATAAGCAACTCTTGATCAACTAAGAAATGAGATTGATAATTTATTAAATGTCACAAGTGTGGATCAAAATGAAGTTGTTATTTTCCAGGATAAACAAGGACGATTAAAAACAAGTAATGTACAACTGTCAGATGTACTTGTGCGAATTCCCGCCGCGGTTGTTAATAATATTGTTACTTTTACAAACCAAGGTAAGATACAAGATTCCGGTAGGTCAATTAACGATTATGTCAGAAAATCTGGCGATTCGTTCACGGGCAGTATTATTATGAATCAAAATAAAATTATAGACCTTGGAAATCCAGCCTCAGATACAGACGCCGCAACAAAAAAATATGTCGACGATCAAGAATCTAAGTACGTATTAGCCAACGGCGGTATAATGCGTGCATTTCTCAACATGAACAATAACGGCATTAATAATCTTAGAACACCGGAATATGATTTTGATGCTGCAACGAAAAAGTATGTTGATGATAAGGAAATTCCTATTTCAACTTCGTTAAAAACAATCGGTGATGAAATGACTACACTCAGTGCTACTTTTTCTAGACACGTAGAAACGTTCTTAAATTTTTGTAGAAACATAAACAAACCCTTTAAAGAATTTTTTGGGGAACAACCAACCGTTGACATAAAACTAGCTGACGTTAACATGAAACTCAACGACACTGTCAGTGGAATACCTAATATTGTTCAAAAAACTAATCTGATTAAAATTCCACATGGACAGATTAAAAATATCGTGTACACAGTAGCATCAGGATTAGCAACATGGTCACAGCAAAATAACACTATCAAACATGCCGCAGAAGTTACTGGTGTGTATAGACTGTCTATCTTTAGCTCTGCAAAGTTTAAAATTTATACTACAACATTTCCATGGCGTCATTCAACCGATGCTTTCTCTGGAGTTGTGTCTATAGTGTTAAATAAAGATGCTTTAGAAATATTTTTACTGGAAGCAGATGATCAAACAATAACCGCAACGTCTTACTGGTGGTGTTTGGAATTTGTAGCTGAAACACCACAAATAATTACTTAATCAAACCAGAAACCAGCATTGTTGTAAACTAATATTATACAATGAAAAAATATATATTTGATTTCAATCACATTTCAAAAGAAATTCCGAAACAAGATGTGGACGCTTTAATGCAATATTACAAATTTTATCATAAAAAACTTTGGTGCGTGAAAAAATGTTGCAAATACTATACCAAAATACTTCGAGCAATATCATATTTACCGTTGTTATTGACCGGATCTGGTATAATTTCGAGTGGTGCATCATTAAACCCGTTTTTGTTAATAATATCGGGCATTGGTGTTTCTTTTACAACAGCGTGTAAAAAGATAGAACTTCGACTTGTGACCCAAAAAAATGCCTGCAAAACAGCTAGTATAACTTACAAAAAATTACTTGATCAGATACGATCTTACTTGCGGGGTATAAAATATGATATGGACGATTTAATATGCGAGTTTCGTACTATTGACAGTATGTTAACAGATATTCTACCAATGAGAGTTAGTAGGTATGAAAAAGATTATCAAAAAAGTATGATAATGATAGGGTATGAAATATTATCTAAACAATAATATATGAAAAATGCCACTTACTTGATTCCGCTCGGTGAAGACGTCCTCTTGAAAGTGCCTCAGAAGGAAATTTTACCTGCCTTATATACTAATAGATCTGCGTGGGCGTTTTTCTAGAAATTCCATGTGATTATGAGTCATTCTAGAAATTGCGTGATTATGAGTCATTTTGCGTGGGAGCTTTTCTAGAATGTTCTGACACATCTCCGCGTGACGTTGCAGTATGACTAAGACATGTTACCTGGCTTGGTTGATGTGTGATTGATTTTCAGACTGCGTACATCAAAGGCTTGGCTTATAGAGAGTATTGATTGATTTCCAGATTACATTACCTTATGCAACATCTGTTGCGTACATCAAAGGCTTGGCTTGTAGAGAGTATTGATTGATTTCCAGATTACATTACCTTTTACAACATCTGTTAGGTACACATGTAATATATTAGTCTAAAAAGTATAGGATTATATCTGAGCTAGAATCGGCCTCTTGGTTTTGAGAAAAATAAAAAAAAATCGTTTGGGGTGGGAGTTTTAAGGTAGAGAGAGGGGTAATTTGTATTTGTTCTGAGATAGGGAGGGGGTGGAGAGAGGTCTTTGAGCTAGAATCGGCCTTTCTCCTTTCTCCTTACTACTCACTACTCCAGCCCTTGCACGAACTCCTCTGCCTCTGCTGGGAACAGGGACACATCCACCAGGACATGCGAGACGCCAACATCGTCACTTTGTACAAGAACAAAGGGGATCGTAGCGACTGCAACAACTACCGGGGCATCTCCCTCCTCAGCATCGTTGGAAAGGCTTTCGCCCGTGTCGCCCTGGTGCGCTTGCAGACCCTAGCCTCCCGCGTCTACCCAGAATCCCAGTGTGGCTTCCGAGCCGACCGGTCAACTGTAGACATGATCTTGTCACTTCGCCAGCTGCAGGAGAAGAGTCGTGAGCAGCAGATGCCCCTCTACATCGCCTTCATAGACCTGACAAGGACGTTTGACCTGGTCAGCCGGAGCGGACTCTTCAGGCTCCTGGAGAAGAACGGCTGCCCTCCCATGACTGCTCGCTGTCGTCACATCGTTCCACGTGAACATGCACAGCATATTGTGCTTCAACGGCGCAACATCAGAGACCTTCCCAGTCAGCAGTGGAGTGAAGCAGGGCTTCGTCTTCGCTCCGACGCTCTTTGCCAACTTCTTCTCCATGCTCCTCCAGTAAGGCTTCAAGGACTGCAGCGAAGGAGTGTACATCCACACCGGGGCTAACGGCAAGCTGTTCAACATCGCTCGTCTTCGTGCAAAGACTAAAGTCACAGAGGTTTTCATCCGTGAATTGCTCTTCTCCGACGATGCAGCCTTGACATCACATACAGAAGATGGACTGCAGCAGCTGGTATGTCGCCTCTCCCACTCCTGCAAGGAGTTTGGACTAACCATCAGTTTAAAGAAGACGAACGTCATGGCGCAGGATGCAGACTCCCCTCCCACCATCTCCATCGATGGGTACAACCTTGAAGTTGTTGAGAACTACACATACCTTGGGTCCACCATCTCCAGCTCGCTCTCCATTGATGCTGAGGTGAACGACAGGATTGCCAAGGCAGCACCAGTTATGGCCAGACTGAACCTGAAGGTCTGGAACAACCCCAACCTCACTGAGAAGACCATACTGCGCGTCTACCAGGCCTGCGTGTTCAGCACACTCCTCTACATCAGCGAGGCATGGGCCACCTACACGAGCCACGAAAGGAAACTCAACAGCTTCCACCTGAATTGCCAGTGGCAGGCCAAAGTACCCAAGACAGAGGTTCTGGAATGCGTTAGCATGAACAGCATGTTCTCCATCCTCAGCGAGTGGCGCCTTTGCTGGCTCGGCCACGTCAAGAGAATGGATCCAGACCGCATTCGCAAGGACATGCTATACGACGAGCTATCAGAAGGCGCACAACTGACTGGACGGCCACGTCTGCGTTACAAAGATGTCTGCAAGAAGGACATGAAGACGGCCAACATCAACGTCAACAACTGAGAGAGCTGTGCTGACGATCGCTCCGCCTTGCGCCTTGCTGTCAGACAGGGCGTTCAGAAAGCCGAGGAAACGAGAATTACAAACCTCGCTACAAAGAGAGCCAGGAGGAAGGCGAAACAACAACAGCCTCAACAAGCATCAACGATCACCTGCAGCAAGTGCAACAGAGATTCACTCTTGGGTCGGACTCTTCAGCCACTCACAAGGTGCTGAGAGGACACCCAACCGGAAGCTTCACCATAGTCTCCCGAAGACGGACGGATGCCGACGACGACGATACTATCATACAGGTTAGTGAATTTATAATTCGTAATCTACGGAGATTTGAGCCCAGGTCCGTTGGTAAACGACACCCATCGCCTTGCCTGCACACACCATTCCTTATTTCATCACGACTAAGCACACATCATCAAAAACGATGCAATTGAGTCGGTGTGATATGCACTCGTGCGAAGCAGACACACTCGCACGACGATGCGATAATTAATTCTCATCGATCTACACAGTCATTCCAGATTCTTTTGAAATAAATCAAGGTATATAGAATTAATTATAGAAAATTATAAATATACACCAGAAATAAATGACATATTTGTACGAAGGATTAAAATCTATGTATTTAAATATAACAGCCTGAGTAGGTAAGAAAGTAACTATACAAATTAAATACTTGTATTTAAATGTTTCAGTCTCTTTTCTAAGAATATAGAAGTATGACATAATCATAGCTATATTATGAAAACAGAGAAAGCATACACTGTACACTGTATATATTGAAAAAGAGTAAATTAATTCAATTAAAACACCGAGTATGAAACTTCACATTTAAATGTACTTCATTAGTAGACTCGTTGAGAAGGTACGCAACTAAACACAATGACTTCTGAATTAGCCGCCTTCGTCTAATGTGTTTCTACTGCGTTTTATTATTACAGAATCTATACTAAGTGTATTTAGAACATTCCAATGTGACAGATTCAAGTTATCTCCCTCGTGCTGATTTGCTACTATACTATCCATACGAAGTGAGCTTTAAACACCTAAATATGTCAGATTCAAATTATCTCCCTTCTCCTATTGTGTTGTATTTAGAGGATCTGTATTTGCAACCTATTAATCTATAAGATTAAATTTATCTCCCTTTTCCTACTGTTTTTTTATTACTATAAACTGTATAGTACGTGTTTCCTTGGAACATCTTGATCTATAAGATTAAAGGCCACCGGCCATACTCCAACATTTTTCTGTTTACATTAGATTTGCATTACATGATTAGAAGTAGTTATACTCGCACAAAATGAAAAAACAAAATTATCAAGTGTAAAGAAGAAATAATAATTTAATTGCTCGAAAAAGACAGATACAACGCTGTTACTTCCCCTTAGCTGCGATTTCCCACCTATAGAGGACGCCAACCGGAAATGACGTACATGTATCCCCACAAGACGAAGTACATGGTTGTTGTTGTCGAAAAATAAAACATTATAAACTATGGACAGGGAACATTTAGATGAAACTACTGAAAACTAATTTACTGTTCAGCCTTATATCGATATGAGTGCGCGACACACTAGATCGTGTCGCTTTCAAAACTGTTCCATTGTTTCAATATATTTTGAAAATTCCCGTTAAAAGGGAATGAATGTTGGCTTCCCTATGTCGGCCGACGTTATTAAAAAAAATGAAATCGGCACACTTAAAAGAATCCAAAGGAACCAAACTTGGTTTCCTTATGTCGGCCGACTTCACTAAGAAAAAATCGACACACTTAAAACATACCAAAGTCAGTTTCCGGAGTTGGTTTTACTTTGTAATAAAATAATTTATGTATTTGACACCCTGTCGGTAATTTTAAACAAGGCGCTCATTGCTCTCTGCCAGTTGTGTTTATCCATCACCCGGGCTTCTATTTGTTTGCCATATGTAATCATAATTGATGTTTGCAGGGCAAATTGAATACATAACAATAACTTGCTTTAATAACACTTTTTTCACCAATGCTAGCGAAAAGATTATCATTTGCACTCACAGTGAATATATTTTTAAATAATCATTTTTATTTGCGAGATACCGTCGTATAGTTAACCTGGATACAATACAATATTGGTCAGTTTGCACCTTGTAACTTATCATGCGTGAATGGCAGGTGCCTTCAGGCAATCGGGTGATATTTTCTTCTCTTTTCCGATTTTGTTATTTGACATAAGCGATACGCACTACAGTAAGGATGCATACACAAGCCGGCATCCGCTACATATACGGAGTTCGTGGATTTATATTATTTTATTTTTTTTCTTAAATAAATTTCGCATGATGAAAAAGAAGGAATAAATGATAACAATGCAGGGTTAGTTTCTTTCATTTTATTTTCAAATACGTGTATGTTTACCAATTTTTTGTACCGTGCGGGGGGAGGGGTCGCACAAATTCAACACAAAATTATTTCCTTTCTTATTTGTATGGAATAATGGAGTAAATATGATTGACGATATTGACTAGTAATGACAGGCTATTAATTTACGCGCGCACACACTAAGACAACTTGAAAAATAAAAACAATAAAATTAACTGGTAAGAGTTTCATATTGCAGAACTAAATACTGACAGAATACTCAACATTATTCTCTCTCTCTCTCTCTCTCTCTCTCTCTCTCTCTCTCTCTCTCTCTCTCGTGTAATCGAGTGTGTATAATATGCAGCAGTGTTACAACGTGAAGCCTAAAATTAAATATATTTGTTATAATATCTCATGTCCACTACCCTTAGAAAAATGTATACGTATACTGTAGAATAATATCTGTTAAGTATTATTGTTTTATAAATCAGTATTAATAATTTGACCTGAACACTTATATTGAGAATGTTGTTGTGCAGATGCATATATTTTTTAGCATAAAAAAATGTATATAAATATTTTAATTAGAACGAGCAAGATATGTCAGTTTGTGTTTTCTCTCATATATATGTTCGTTACGAAGTATGATTATTTTCTCTAAAAGAATATCAAGATGGTTTGTTTAAATTTAGGTGGGTTTTTTTTCCTAAAACCTATTTTACATAGTATCTACTTGTTGTTTGAAGAAAAAGAACTTGTTCAAATTATTTTTAAGTTGAGCCGAATCGTCTTTCGAGTTGGGCCGAATTGTCTTTGGGCCAAATTGACTATAATCCGGCATAAATGATACAACTTTCCCATCCTCTCACCCTATTCGATCCCACAGCTTGAATCCACTTTTTTCTGGTGAACAGGGTCTTTCGGAAAAAGAAATCACCCTTTTTACCATCATCACTCTTTTGGCTACATCCATATGCAACACAGTGCACCATATTTGCTGTACAAAAACACAAACATAAGATATATCACATACACATTTACGCGAGGAAATTAAACACTTGAAAGGCTAGGTTCAGTAGAAATGATAAATGTACGTCATATTAGTGTATGGCACGCGGAAACTACCGATTGTTTACGGAGATTGCCGAATAATTTTTTCATTTAAAAAAGCGGATTTTTAAGTCTAATTAAACATTTTTATGGTGTGCATACATAACAAATGCGTTTTGTTTATGACTATAATAATATCACACGTTTGTACAATATAGTTGGCCAGTGACCTTTGAATTTATCTCCCTTTTCCTACTGTATTTTATTACTATAACCTGTATAGTACGTGTTTCCTTAGAAAATCTAAGTATGTCATTATTCAAGCTACAGAGATAATGAGAAAATAGTTTTTGGCAAATTTAAAGAGATTCGAGAAGACTGAATACAATTACATAAGGACTCACTAGACAGGTGTTTCATGTGAATACAATTACATAAGGACTCACTAGACAGGTGTTTCATGTGAATATAATTACATAAGGACTCACTAGACAGGTGTTTCATGTGAATCTGCATGAGACTAAGATAGAATGCAAAACATTAAAAATTATTCTACATTAAAGAGACAGATGGAAACTAACCAACATTCTGGTGGGTTAATTCCTTAGACGACTGATAACTTTACTGAGTCAATACTTTTCCTTTTAACGTTAGTTTTTAAAGTTCTGCAACATTACAGCATGTCGTAAACTGGAAATAGATGTCGGTAGCCACCTAGACATCATTGACAAATATAGCAGTGGTGAATCATCGCCGAACTCTTCAAGCGTAGAAGTAATATTGGTTTATACGATATCAGATATTACCCTGAGATATGTGATTCGGTGTGGCTTCCAGGAAGACCGCAAGTTGCGTTAAATAGTAACATCTCGGTTTGTAGGTACATACGGATTTTTACAGCTGAACCATAGAGAACCTGTTCTATATTTGTTCGATATGGCAACGATTACTATTCGATATGGCAACGATTACTATTCGATATGGCAACGATTACTATTCTGTGCAAGAATATGCAATACCTTGTTATATTTGGGGGGTCAATGGACGTTTTTCACCAGTTCATTAACATGCAAGCAAGCAAGCACCATACTGATAAATATTTTTTTAAATTTCATATTTATTCCTCTATGTGAAATTTTCAAAAGTGTACATTCTCCATCTCTACAATGAATGAGTGTAAGAATCATACAGAGCTTTAGGAAGAAAATGTGTGGATGAAACCCAGTTTACACCGAAGGGCCATCTTCTCTTGTCTGTTTGGAACAGTGTAGCGTGCAATAGTGTGCAACAGATGATTGAGACATTGATTACTGTGTAGGAACCACGACGTCTATCCTCCATGACTTCGACCTTGCTGCACACGAGGATGCCCCAGAGGGGAATTATTCCTATGCATGCAAACACGGGTCCGGACCACATCCGCGAGCGGCGGCCGATGTTTTCACAAACTACCCAAAACGGTTTCGAAATCCCAACTCAAGAAACCCAATCACCGCCCACACGTTTGAAATTAGCTAAATTCAGGTCAGAACTACGATCACCATCAGTAACCTGCACGACTGTTCTCTGCGCGATCGCCCTCGTGATACCGTCTTGCGCGAGATCGCTCCTTGCACCCCATCCTCTCATGAGCGCCACACAGCTACACTATTCATTGCTATTTGCAACAATGCTGATTCCTGGAACAGAAAAGTGTCTTTAATTCTCAAAGAAATGCTATCAACTAAAGTACTCCAAGCAGAGACTGGATCCCTCCATTTAAGAATATTATATTATATAATTAAAGAGAGTTTATCAGTGTAACATTGACAACAGATGTCATACCTCCAACGTGGCGCTTGCACTGACAAAAGCTCTGTGTGTGTGTGTGTGTGTGTGTGTGGTTTTGACATAATTTTACATTCCTGATTACACTGATGTAATCATAAGCTGTAGAAAACAACTTTGCTGACGTAAACTGTTTAGAACACGCTCAATTAAATAATAATAAAAATGCTACTAATAATAATAATTTTTTGTTATTATAATTAGTATTATTATTATTATATAACTTTGCAACATAATGAACTCTCGTCAAATGCAATGGGAAACAAATTTAGAAGAAAAGGAAAAAGAACACTAAAGTCTCAAGAAGGACAATACATATTTAAGAACACACATGCTTTATTCGCCAACATCAAGAGACAAAGCTTTGAATGATATATATTTAGACTTAGACTTCAAAATATTCTACTAAAAATGAGACTCTGACGGCAAAACACTGTATTAAAAAATTTCAAAAAACTATAAATATATTAGTGACAAGTTCAGTAAAGGAAAGGATCTCTACTTTGTAAAAGATAACTCTACAAAGGAATAAAACTGAAAGTTTAGTAAGCATTCATGTTTTCATTCAATAAAACAATATCACTAGGACTGGTGAATGGCAAAATTCCCAAATTGTTTAAAATCTTGTTACCATACAATCCGATGCTAATTAAGTTGTAGCTTTCATTTTACGACTAACGGGGTGTAGTAATCAGAATTTACTTCTAGAATATGGTTTTATTTCGTTTTTAATGTGAATGTTCCAGATTACTAAGAATAAAAGAATTAAAATAATGTATATCGTTAAGTGTATATCACCATACTCACATTTGTCCAATGATGGCTGATATCAATACAATTTCATACGAGATTCCCGTCCTAAGGCTTATATCAATACAAACGAGATTTCCCTAGCAAAGAAATCAATATACTGTCTAAATATCCCTAAACAATAACAATGTGTTAACAAATTAAATAGTTAAAATCAGTTAATTAAATAATAATTGAAATAGAAATAACACTATTATCCTATGCCATTTAATAGGCTGCAACGAGTCCTAAATACGTCAATGTAAGACCATCGCAGAAGTTCGTGTCGCTCGAACTTAAATTTAAAATTACCATCATTTCATGATATCTTTAATAAAGAAACACTCTCTTGATTATGATGTCTGAAAGCCTTTAGTAATTTTTAAGAAGGGCATACATGGAGAACAACTTTTATTTGAAATGGGTTCTCGTACCTAATAGTTCCATGTTTCGCACTCGATCTACGATGATTTCTGTATTTCTACAGATCAAATAACCTTTCCATTAGCTGATTTAGCTGAACGTGTTAAGAAGACAATAAAGACAATAACCGTCTGAAACAATTAATAAACCACAATAGGTGGATAATAATAGATGATGGGAACACCTGGCAGTACACAAAGGGAATTTTATGGTCGAAAATGGCATAAGTTCTGTGAACAACCTCACTAGATCGCTTCTCAACGTCCAAAGCATTTTATCACATATTTCCTTATTTGAAGTAATCGCAGAGAGAGAGAGAGAGAGAGAGAGAGAGAGAGAGAGAGATGGGGGGAACTACCTTGGCTAAAGTATGTTTATGTCGCTCTAATTTAAATGTCAAATTGTCATCAATTCATGACTTATTTTTATACAAAATAAGAAAACACCTTTCTTGATTATGATGTCGAAAACGTTACAATTTATTTTGATGCGGATCCTCGTACCTCACAATCCTTGGTTTCGCAGGGGATTTGAGATAAATGCTATATTTCTACCTTTTAACATGATACGTGAAAGGGTTAAGTACTAAATGCAATAGCTGTCTGAAATAATTATAAAACAACAGAAGGTGGTTACTAATAGATGGTGGGAACCACTTGTGTTATAGAAAGGGAGTTAGGGTCAAAGGCCATTTTTACTATCAAAATTTAGCCTGGCGGACGTCGGTAGGCGATGCTGGAGTTATGACGCGTAAATTAAATAGTCTCTCTTGAAATTTGTTTTAGGCCATTCCTGTTTTAGGCCATTCCTTAGCGATAATTTACGATAACTGTATATTACGTTTTGATATCACTAAGACATACCTAATTCTCTATCTTGCTTACTGAATGAGTATTATAAATTTACAACAGCTTCCAGCATGCATTGTGTAGGCCATACTTTTCTTACCCAACTGTAGAAACACTAAGAGCGTACACAAGCGCTTACAAAAAGTAGAAAGACAGCACAGCATAAAACTCTTCTTATCTCCATTGGTGAAGAACTATTTTTAAAAATAATGTTCTACAAAAACGCAGTAGAACGCAGAAATAGAATTGTCACATACAGACCGCCAAATATGAGAATTGACAGGAGTACATTTTTCAGCATCAGCTTATAGTTTTTTGGAATCAGATAGCTGCTCACTTCATTTGTAAGACGAAATAGCATGTATGACAGAGTCAGATAAATTATCGTGGATAATGAAAAATTTAGCAAATGATAATTCGGCAAATAACCAATTAGTGACTTTGCATTTGACTGAAGGTAAATATGTAGCTGTGATAAATAAGTCTCCAATGTGATCTTACCGAGAAATCCAAACATGTGTACATAATACTGTCGTAGAATCGGGAACGAATTTCTCAAAATTATAAAAGCTATTATTGGTATGATAGAGGAGTATGGATGAGTGATATTGTAATCATGCTTCTCTTTTACCATAAATGTTACATACCAAATAAACAATACTAATATTGCGGATGAAACAAGCAACACTTTCAATGAAATTTTGACGATTCGACTTCTACTCGAATGGTCATCAGTTGATTCCATGTATTTAATGAGTGTTTCAAAATGTGGGTAATTGTAGGCACAGAGCATCCCTGTAAAGCATGCCCAGTGGTCAAGTCCCGCTCTAAATGCCCACTCGTGCATTGGTTCAAACTTGCCGTCATCGAATTGTAAAATAAACCACAATGGTCGAAATATATTCATTGTCACGACTGGGATTTCAAATATTACACAGTTAATAATGACGTACACTGCAAATTTTGCAGCCATCTTGGTTCGCTCAGTGTTCCATGACTTGAGAATGGACATAAAGACATAGACAGAAAGGAACCAGTAGGTGTGCATGGCACAGATGTAGTACAACATGTATTCGTTGTTGACAACCGCACATATACAGATAACGAGGAAATTCAGGCGAAACAACATCTTTAACACCCTCCACAGCGAGTAATCTTTGCGAACCCAGAAGAAAGAGAAGTTTCCTGAAATGAAGACAAAACTATGACACTCAGTATCTATTGGGATTCAATGTTGACAGAATTGTATATCATTGTCTGCAAAGAAAACGTCGTAACTAATTTAAAAGAAGCTCCCTTCTTCTTTTGAGAGAGAGAGAGAGAGAGAGAGAGAGAGAGAGAGAGAGGGCAGGGAGAAATACAACAGACTTTTGGAAAAGGCGTCCATTTGTCTTAAAACAAAAGATTAGTCTTGTCTCCTCGATGATACAAAAGGAAAATCATTTAATAACGTATAAATATCTATCAACCTTTGTCACTTCTTAATTACATATTCCATTTAATTGTTTTACCCTTCTTTGTCTTCTTCTGCTACTACTACCTTTATTGCTACCGCCAATACCCCACTACACTACTGCTACCACCAACAGCCCACTACACTAATGCTACCATCAACACCACACTACAAACTAATACTACCACCAACACCCAACTACACACTACTACTACCATAAATAACTTATTACACACTACTGCTACCACCAACACACCACTACACACAGCTGCTACTACCAACAACCCGCTACACACAACTGCTACCACAAACAACCCCGCTACATACTACTACCACCAACACCCCACGACATACTACTGCTACCACCAACACCACACAACACACTACTGCTACCATCAACACCACACTACACACTACTACTACCAGCAACACACCATCTACACATTACTGCTACACCAACATCCAATCCGTTTAAAGCAGATCTCCACTTTATACAAGAAGATATGACAGCAACCAGTCAGGGTTCATGTTCCGGTAACCTATGTTATTACCATAATCGCTACTTTTATCAGCCAATCAGATGAAGTCTAATATCATCGAGTTTGGAGACTGAGCAGTGTGGATGAAGAGCATAAATGTGTACCGAAGGATTTGAATCACTTTCAGATTTTTGAAAGCTGCATTTCCATTGGCTAATACAAAAGTCACCAAAAATATGACCCCTAAGCGGTTGTCGTCAGATCTTCACGTAGGACAGCGAAGATCTGATTTTAATCAGATTGCACGAACACCCTCTACACACTACTGCTACCACCAATACCCCACTATACTACTGTTGCCAGGAACACACCACTACACACAACTGCTACCACAAATAACCCCGCTAGACACAAACCCTATCACCAACACCCCACTACAAACTACTGCTACCACCAACACCCCCGCTACACAACTGCTACCACAAACAACCCCACTACACACTATTGCTAACACCAACACCTCAGCTACACACTACTGCCACAGCTAACAACCCTGCTACACACTGATGCTACCACTAACAGCCCCATTACTGATCCCATTAACACCTACACTAAACAATGCTGCAGCTACTTTCTTCTTCTACTTCACTGAGTTTCCTTCTCGAAAACTCATTTATAACCTAAATATGCTAATTATAATCTGAACAGAACTTTCTTGATATGACGTATGCAAAAAAGCACACAGTGAATACAAAACATAATTCATATACAACAGCTTGAATAACGCATTGTGTAATGAATGAATAAATGAATGAATGAATGAACGAATGAATGAATAATGGTAATGGAAACCTGTGTACACAGAAATTCTCGGAGAGAGAGAGAGAGAGAGAGAGAGAGAGAGAGAGAGAACACTCGATGTTGGAATGTATTATACATATATTTACCTAGGTATTTCACAGCTGATAAATCTTCATTTTTAAACAATTGTTGTGGTTTATACATGTCTGGGTTTGCGAAAAATAAGTATCTATATAAGATTTCCTACGTGAGAAGTACAGACGATAGATTAATTATAAACAAAGCTGATTGAAGATGCCGTTCATGCAAAATTTAACCGTAACAATGGACAGACAACATGTATTATTATTTAATTTGTTTTGCATTACCGAAACCAGTCAGCCAGACGTAGGCTGCTATGTAAACCCGTATCCAGTTGTACCAAGAAATGGCGGCAAAAACATGGTACCAGACAAACATCACCTGCATCCAACCCTTCCACTCCTCTGTCTGTTCTCTGTGCATGTACAAACAACGATAATATCAACTGATATGTAAATGTGTGGCTGATGTATGTAATTCATTTGATAAATAAAGTCATTATTTCTTATATCTCAATCAAAATAGCACCTTACCGTTAATCATATAAGTATATTCGAGATTCGTTAATTTTAACAAAACGTGAGTTTGCCACCTATTGAAGAAAACAACATGTATCTTCATGTATAGTGACAAATAAATTATTGAGATGTATTGCAAGGGGCTGTTAGTGTTTTAGATACTGATGTATTGCAAGGGCCTGTTAGTGTTTTAGATACTGATATTTTGCAATGGGCTGTTAGTGTTTTAGATATTGATGTTTTTCAATGGGCTGTTAGTGTTTTAGATACTGATGTTTTGCAAGGGGCTATTAGTGTTTTGTAAGCACTGATAGTATGCCACATAGTTAGGAAAGAGCTCAATGTAGTTTGTACAATAATGGAAATCACTCAATATAAGTTAGCTTGCCAGATGGTGCATCGATTTTTTTGTAGCTGAAATCAGAGCAATAGATCCTGCTCTGAAATATGTCGAAAGCAGAGAGATTTTAAACTCCGTCATCTTTTCTTACTCGCTAGCAGTATTTCAGTTGCTACACAATAGGAAGTAGGAAAACCCATTACTGGCCAATACTCTCGTGAAACATTCCAAGCTGTACACCTCCAACAATATAGTATATTGTTGGTAACCCTTCCATGTCGCTATTGAAGGTAATGAAATAACATATCGCGCTGTTAAAATTGCCCTATCCCTTGAACCATCTGATTTTAAAAATCATACACTGATTTTGAACCTAGTATCAAAAAGTCTTTAATCAGTAATTGCCAAGCGTCATGGTAACTGCATATAATCAAACCATCCTTAGGTGATTGGGCTCCTTCCTACAGAATTGTCCGTAAGGACAAGGTAGTCATTGCACCAATTAAAATCGGTCATACTTATGTAACCCGCTCCTACATACTAAAAGGCGAAGACCCACAGAGTGTGCGTTTCTTGCAACGAACCCTCCTTCACTGTCAGGCACTTCATGGAAGATTCTTTCGATCCCAACCAACATGCGATCGTTACTAAAATGTTCAACACATAAAGATGCTTTTCGATACAGCAAATGTGTATTGCATCTTAAATTTCTTGAAAGATATAAACATCTATTCTAAAATATAACTTTTATGTTATTAAAATGAGCCTTTTAACGTAACGTATATGCTGTAGTTCATCCTAAATACCTCTTTTTAATCTAATTATTTATTCACTGACACAAACCATTTAGCATTTACAATCGCCATTCGTTGGCAATCTTCATATGTTACACTTGCCGTTTCATACTTTTGCTTGTAGTTGTTTGCTTTTGTAATCGGTAATGAAACTTTTAACAGTTGTGACTAATCTTGCACATAACCTTTACTACAGCGCTAAATAGCCTTAAAGTGGTGGTGCGCTGTAAACCACAATCAATCAATCAGTCAATCAATCAACAGTAAAGAGCTCAAAATTACAATTATACTAAGTTCTGGTATCTGTTATATTAACACGTTCGAGATGAAACAGTCTCTAAGAAATAATCTATCAGACCAATCTCTTTAGTACCCTGCATTGGTCTCATGTACATAAACTGATGTGCCCCATACAGATATCAGCTATGCTAAAAAAAGTTGTATAACTCTATGAAGATTTAAACTCGCACAGCAACAAATACAGTATTTAGTTTAAATGCTAGAGCATATTTTGTTTTGTACCTTTTATTTCTGTTTACAGACCCTCCACCCCCCTCCACTCTACCCCAAACATAAATAAGAACATTAAAACAAAAAATAATAATAATAAAACTCCTCAAAACAGCATCCAAACCCTAATATACAGCAATTATCTTTCAAAGTTTAATTCTCTGACTACAATGAACGAGTAAAAACGTCACATTTTAATATTTTCTTAACATGTAAATAGTTCGAGGTTTTGTGACAATAGTTTACCTGTTCAAAATTTTATCCGCTGTAGGTTTCATTGTGAATCCACAGGCAACAAGAAAAAATAGAAAGATAAGGAACAAAAACGTATCCTTGTCGTATTTCCTTTCTAGTGAAGGAAAAACCTGGAAAAAAAAAACGTAATCGAGTGAACAAATATACCGCAGTTATCTATACATGGCTGTATACTATTCTGAGTGTTTTAATAATAGTATATTGAATCATAATTATTGATTCTTCAACATTATTTATATCTTATGTACCGTTTTTATCACTTGACGGTTCCGATTATCATATAGTGCATCTAAGAGTGCATTTGGAACCATGCAGTAACTGTGCCATAAGGACATCGTCTAATGGTGTATTTTAAACTATGCAGTAAGGACATCGTCTAATGGTGTATTTGGAACTGCGCAGTAAGGACATCATCTAATGGTGTATTTGGAACTATGCAGTATGGACATTGTCTAATGGTATATTTTGAACTATGCAGTAAGGACATCGTCTAATGGTGTATTTGGAACTATGCAGTAAGGACATTGTCTAATGGTGTATTTGGAACTGCGCAGTAAGGACATCATCTAATAGTGTATTTGGAAGTATGCAGTAAGGACTTCATCTGGAACTATACAATAAGCATACGATATCATCCTGAAATTTACTGTGTTCAAAAGAGTTATAATTAAACTGACTCCACTATCTCCGAATGGGTAGTTTCGTTGAATTATTTATATAAAAAATTATAAAGAGTTCCTATTGTTTTTGTGGGGTTTTTTTAATTGGTTTTTATTTTTACGTCTCTTAGTTTTAGAAACTATTGGTGAACTTCAAATTACAATAATTGCAATAATTGAACTCCATACCTTCTTATAATCACAAAGGAAGAAGTAAATCATAATAATTCCAAACAGAACTAGAGATTTCAAAAATTGATCAAATGTAGGCGAAGAAGTCTGGGATGTAGGCCGTGGACTTTGTTTCATTTCCCTTTTACACCTTACACTTTCATGACTATGGTTTGAGTCGATTTCCACTTGAAGAGGTTTAGTCCCTTCGACCACCGTTTCGACATTAGTTGTTCTGCTCTGTTCTGAGACATTGTTTTCTTCAAACGAATTTTGAACTTCCTTGCTTAAATTATGAACGTCACTTTTGGTAAGTAAACCAAGACTGAAGCTGAATTCCTGTTTACGAAATAACCACACGGCAAATGCTATCCCCCAGACAATGAAAAGCGTCAACTGACCGGAGGTTACGTCATAATGAGGCTTTGTATGATCGTCATAGGTTTTGTTGTCCGTTAAAGTCATCTTGGTTCTTTAAATGACTGAAAGCAAACAAAAGGAAAACAATTTTAATAACGTGTGCAGCCTTACAAGCTTGCCAAGATAACATCATGAAAACGAAGGAAGAATTAAACATTTTTCTAATGAAACAAAATTTAGAAAATGCTGGGGGTGTAGGAGTTCAACCCAGACATGAGCCTGTTAGATATACAAATAGCCAATGCATTTTGTTAGTAAGCTTCACACCTGATGTTCGTTACATTGCTTCAGGTAAAATGATCGTACAAGTGTTTGTGAGCCTTTTCGGTGTCAACAACTTTGCCAAGACGAAGTTCGCGACTCATCCGTAAATTACGCTCATTACGAACTAACATTGAGTATACAATGTTGGGGATATTGGCGGTACGAACTCAACCAGTATGCAGAGTGTTGTTGTTGTATATGTTGGGTATTGTAGATGCGAGGCAATTGTTTCAGTAAAACATGTATAAGTGATTCTCAGATGGAAAATATTGTATGGGAAGCAACAGCTTGTGGCCAATTCGGTGTAGTTCGAGACTCTTCAGGGACAGAGTCTGCACAGTGAGGTGATATACAAGCTGTGTAAATGGCTTACTGCAGTGTAGTACGATTCAGATTAGGTATTATCACCATGGTTACCCGTTTCACTATTGTCGGTAATGTCTCTTACAAGTATTGGGGTGTTCCCATATTTAAAGTGGGTGCAAATATCTGTAAATAAAAATTTAGAAAGATTTGTTATTCTATGCAGCGTCAATAAATAATTGTTTTGCATAATTCTGGCATAATAAGATAAATAATAGTCCACTTTTATGAAACTACGCAATATTTGTATGTCAAATAAGGAATGAATCATCGAAATATTATTATATATTCTCTATGGCTAGGTATAAAGATTACTAATAAATTTGAAAATTTAGACCAACATGAATTCTGGAAGCAAGCTAAATAAAATACTTCAACAACTTCCAATAGGATACCAATTTGCATTGATTGGAACCATGGCCAAAATAATATATTTAGCACCTGGAAAAATCATTTTCTAGCCTTACTCAGTAGTGTTAGAAACGATTCAAATAAAGTGTTGTTCTTTCAGCATCGAGGTCCCATCTAGTCACTTTGAGCATTTGGAACTAATCAAATTATCTGAGATCTAACGTACGATAGCTAAACAAAAGGGTAAATGTCCAGGATACGATGTTTATATGTAGACGTATTAGGATGGCGCAAGACAATGTAGACGATGTACTATAAGTTGTATTTTTGTTCCTGTGGAATATGCACGAAATATTCCGTACCCGTTGATGCTTCTGTCCGAGTCAAATTGTATACCTGCCCATCTATATATATATATATATATATATATATATATATATATATATATATATATATATATATATATATATATATATAACTGTATTAAGAATGACATAAAATAAATGATCATTAAAATATGAAAATATACAAAGTATATGCTGTAAATATTGAGACACGTAATAACCAAGTAAATTAATTCAATTAAAACCCCTTGTATAAAACTTCAAAATTGTGTTATTTGTACATTGGTTGACAAGGGACACAACTAATATTGCTGACTTAGCTCCCTTCTGCTAATGGTCTTCTACTGATTGTATTATTATAAAATGTATAGAAAATGTGTTTACAACGTCGTAATTTGTCCGATTCAAGTTATCTCCCTTCTTCTACTGTATTGTATTATAAAATCTATAGCACGTCTGTGTTTAGAACATCTTAATCTGTCCAATTCAAATTATCTCCCTTTTTCTACCGCGTTTCATTTACTATAATATCCATAAGAAGAGTCTGTTTAGATCATTTCAGTAGGTCATGCTCAAGCTACAGACGAAACGAGGAAATTAATTTTAGCACATTGAAAGATATTTTGACAGTTGGTGATGTTCGTCTTTCATATGTTTGTTTTATACATATGCATATATATACCATATTATCAATTTATAAATAAGTGTATGTATGTATGCAAAGGATGTTCGTTTTTCATTTTCACTTGGATGATAGCAATGGTGAAAGCATACATTTGTCAGACCTCGATGGAGTCCAGATTTGTGTGCTTTGATACAATACACTACAGCAACATTTATAAATAGACTGATTACACAGACAAGCAAGCTATATTTATAAGCAAGTTATATTTATAGAAAGCTTGTAAAATAATAGAAGCAATTGTTAAAACTTGTGTTTAATGTCACTGTTCTGCTGCTCGGTTTTACATCTTAATCCATTACGTGACGTCACAATATTGCGTTAGAGATTAATTATTTCTCCATTAATCGACACTTCCAGTTCTTGATCATATGGTGGAGTTTTCTTTAGAAATTCTTTTGTATATTTCTGAAGATTGTGTCAATAGTTAAAAAAAAAAAAAAAAACAGTAATATTTGATTAAGAAAATCAAAACTGGTGTACCTGACATATATATATATATATATGATTAAATGATCATGGTTGGGTATTTATCGATGTGTAAATTTGACCTAATCACTCACAAAGTAAATAAAGTCCGGAGGACTTTAAGTAAACTTACTTAGTGATTAGGTAAAATTTACACATTGGTAAATACCCAACCATGATTATTTAATTCTTATAATTCCAATTTGCTTCCTTTCTAACATCAGATCAGCAGATTTAATCAACAAAACATTCACTTTTATGTACATTGAAGTCTTCTTTCATTATCCTCTTAACTGCGATAGAATACATATCCCTATCTTCGCTAGCGAAGATTCATCGATTTTTATGCAGTGATACAGGGTAGAATGTCATAGCGGGTCATGCCAGTAATATATTGTTATGATCATTATTGTAATATATATATATATATATATATATATATATATATATATATATATATATATATATATATATATATATATATATGCTTTTTGCGGTTAAACCAGGAACATTCTTTTTTTTTTCGAAAATTACGCTTGCGTATGGTACGTGTTGTCATTGCAACGCCGTTGTTACTTTCTATTCATTTCTATCTTTCAAAAGCAAAATCGTGTCCATTTGTAGTAAGATCCCTTGGTTGACATATGACCCTGACCTTTAATAACCGCTGCTGTAACATGTTGTCGAGGTGAAATGCAATAATTTCCAAAGATTGGCTTCTAAAGCCTGCCATATGCCTTCTTCGGCATAAGGGGTGAGTGTTGGAGTGCAGAAAGATCTGTGCAATTACGTTGTTTTAACTTCTAACGGTTGATTTTAATCTGTGGTTTGTCATTTTTTACAGGAAATCACAGGAGTGGGTAAGTGGGAGCTTTGTTACGTATATGTAATTAAATTGCTTGTGTGTTAGTTTTAAAATTCTTTTTTATTTTATTTTTGTTTCATCACATTTTATTGTAATGATTATTCTTAACAGGATTTGATATTTTCTTTTTCAGTAATTCTGTTTATCTAAAACGCAGAACGTGTTACATGAGCAATATTTTTAATTCACGGTAGTGCAAGCGCTACGCTAATACGATTGGCTGTTTTCAAGGTCTTTTCGGCCTACGTGTTAATCTGAATAAACTGTTTTATTTTTAAATTTATTTCAGAGTGATAGTCTAGTTCTTAGATAGGGCTACGTGCAATTTGGCAAATGTCTTATTGCGTGTTCAGATTTCTCATCCCGTAGACCTATCACGCGGAGTACTACGTGATCTAAAATAGAGGCTTAAGACTGCCATTTTTTACTAGATCGGGTCAGAGTCGTTTTAACATCTTGAAGGAACAAGGTGTTTCTTAATTTGTTGCCAGATTGTTTGTTTTTCATCTGTTTTTTGGATTTAATAATTTATTCTCTAGGAAACTCAACAAGTGGACTTTTTTTTATTAAAAAAAATCTGAAAGATATTCAGTGGAAATTTATTCTGGAATTCTATACGGAAACATAAACTGTGATTCAGTTGAGGAATTATTGCTATTTGTACAAGGACCACATCTGACGTCATCGCCTTCCGTATTGGAACATCGTCGAGATTCGAACCTGGATTCTAATAGAACTATTTAGTGATAGGTCTTGTGTTTTTCATTCTTAGGATTAATATTTGGATTATATTCACAAACCGTAAATCCTATTTTCCAATTTTTACATCGTTTTCATGGAAAATAAATTATTTTGTTAAAATATACAAAGCTTGTTGTCTTGCACTCTTTTCTTTGTTACTGAGTACGAGCCCTTGTCGCGTAACAGCTTGTTGTTGTTATTAGTAGGGTGTAAGGCGTTGATATAGATAAAACTTCACATCAAATTATCTGGAAACTGGGAACCAAAAGTAGTCCGCAGAATTTATCGATGTGTTAAAAATTCTAGATCAGTATCAGGTGACCGTTTACATCCAATCAAAACGTAGAAAACGCAGTCAATTTATAAAAATTGGAATTATATATATATATATATATATATATATATATATATATATATATATATATATATATATATATATATATGCCTTAATATTTTTATTAGATTAATGCAGAGATTGAACCGTGTCGCCACATCCAAATTGCAAACAAATCGTGTTATGGTTCTTGGAAAGGATGAAACTTGGCACCACATCAACTTGTCTTCTTACAATTTATGAAAAGGGGTGAACCACGGCACCATATCCAGTTTGTTTTGTTACCATGATTAGAAAGGGTGAAACTTGGCACCGCATCTAACTCGTCTTGTGACGGTTATTGGAAACAATGAATCTTGGTTGGCACCACATCCAACTCGTCTTGTTAAGGTCATTGGAAAGGATAAACATTGACACCACATCCAACTCGTCTTATTACGGTTATTGGAATGGGTGAACCTTGGCATCAATCGTGCCATTTACAGTTATTGAAGAGGTTGAACCGTGGTACCACAAATATTTCTTGAAAAAAATACACATTAGGTTTTCAAGTTTAAGTCCCATTTTTATAATTTCAGTTAAACATTAACATAGGGCAAATGCATCTCCAATTTGATTTAAACATTAACATAGGGCAAATGCACCTCCAATTTGATTTAAAACTAAAAAGTAAATTGCAATAAGTAACATTTGAACATGTAAGACAAGTAAACACTGAACATAGAATAAGTTCGAGATAATTAAACACTTAATATAAATAAAGTTAGAGACAATTAAACGGCGAACACGAATAAAGTTAGAGACAAGGACACAGTGAACACGGATAAAGTTAGAGAGAAGTAAACAGTGAAAACGGATAAAGTTAGAGACAAGTAAACAGTGAACATGGATACAGTTAGAGACAAGTAAATAGTGAACATGGATAAAGTTAGAGACATGTACGGAGTGAACATGGATAAAGTGTAAAACAAGTACACAGTGAACATGGATAAAGTGTAAAACAAGTAAACAGTCATCATCGATAAAGTGTAAAACAAGTACACACTGAACATGGATAAAGTTAGAGGCAAGTAAGCATTGAACATGGAGAAAGTTCGAGACAAGTACACAGTGAACATGGATAAAGTTCGAGATAAGTAAACATTGAACATGGATAAAATTATCGACAATAATGAGTGAACACGGATAAAGTTAGTGATACGTAAACAGTGAACACTAATAAAGTTATAGTCAAGTATACAGTGAAAATGGATAAAGTTAGAGACAAGTAAGCATTAAATATGGATAAAGTTAGCGTTTGGAATACAATGAACATGTATGTATACAGTGAGAGGTAAGGAAACAGTGAACATGGATAAAGTTAGGGGTATGTAAAGTGTGACAATTTATAAAGTTAGAGGTAAGTAAAGAGTGACAGAGTTAGAGAAAGCACGTTTTAAAGATGGCATGAAACTCCTGGAAGATCACCCACATTTTGGAAGACCGTTGTCTGCAAATGGTAAGCGCAAAGTGGATGCTCTGAAAGGATCAATTGATGAAGTTGCAAGATACACAATGGAAGATATTTATATTATCACAGGTTCGTCAGTATGTTTTATTAGACTGCAGAATCAATTCAAGCATAGAGAGATTTCTACAGGATGGATCCTGCATTTTTTGACTGCTGATTAAAAACAGACTCGGGTTTCAAATCGTCAAACAGCTATGGGCACATATGAAAAGAGTAAGCAGAGACAATTATATGAGATTGTCGTATGTGATGACGCAAGTCACTTTTTCGACACCAACTGGTGAGAAAATAATTTTGTTAGGTGTGCAAGGTCCTGTTGTCCAGGTAGATCTGAGTATTACTGGACATGTGTGTACCTCCATCTTAAAGTATCTCTCTTCAAAGATAAACACGTCTCTTCTTTTAGTTATAATTATTCCTAACTCGGGGATTCATATAAAATGTGATTCAATGTTATATATATATATATATAGAGAGAGAGAGAGAGAGAGAGAGAGAGAGAGAGACGCTTTCACGCGCTTCGTTAATTCGTCCGTGTTGAGACCTTAACAAAGAAATAAAAAAAAAAGATTTTATTGCCTCACCACTAATAATGTGTTATCCTCACCCTACTTATTTGTAATTTTGACCCTACTTATTTGTAATTTTGAATTGAACTTCCTACAATAGAACTAAAAAAAGAACACACATATTACAGTCAATTTCTATAATGAAATGGAGATCAAATTAGGGCAATACGCTGACGGCGCTTTTTTATTATTAGACGGTTCTCCTTTGTCCTTGAAGACAACCATACAGATTTTTTAAATGACTTTGCTTCTGCATCAGGTCTCCATTGCAATGTTTTTAAATAAAAAGCTATTTGGAGTGGAAACAATAAAAAATTCTAATTGAAAAGAATGTTCTGAAATTGATATTAACTGGCCAATGGCCAGTACTAGATTACTGGGAGTAGATTTCTCTTTGAATTTGGAGGACATGGTTGAAATTAATTATTTGACGAAGTTGAAGGAAGTAAAGAAACTGCTCGGCTGGTGGAGCAGAAGAAATTTGTCCCTTATTGGAAAAATTACGTTTGATAAAATCCTTATTTTGCCAAAATTTATTCATCTTATTGCTGCTGTACCAAGTCCTCCACCTTATACAGAAAATGAACTGAATACATTGTTTTTCAGGTTTATCTGGGGAGGCAAAAGCGAGAGGTAAAAAGAGATACTCTTATAGCTCCGTTTAAGGAAGGGGCATTAAATATGATTCACTTGTACTCATTTATGTGTTACATAAAACTTTCCTGGATTAGTCGCCTTAGACTGAACGAAGATAGTTTGTGGCAAAAACTTGTTTCTCAACAAGTATTTGGAAAATTTGGAGGTGTACAGCCATTAAAATTAGGAAAAACTAAATTGAAAGAAATCTCTCAAACAATTAAAAACAAATTTTGGAGTGATGTTATTTATACTTTATCTCAAAGGAAAAATGAACCATCGACTGTTTAGGAAGTACTTGTTTCAATATATTCTTAAATTAGTAACCTTATACAGTTTTAAATTATACACAAGGAGGAAATCAAACGATGTTGTACTTAGGAAACACTTTTCTTATGCACAAGAATCTCTATTAAGGTTTGATGAAATAAAACAAGCAACACAAAACTAATAATTTTATACAGCACTTTGCTCTTACCTCAAAGATATCAGTGAAGTGAATATAGAAAATTAAAAGCTTTTTTTGAAAGTGGAACTAATTTCAATGAAATACTCGACAAAACTTCGCTCCTTAGGATAAGAGTAAAGAATAAATATATTTATAAAGTTTTAATATAAACCAAGATACAAAAGCCAGATGGTAAATATGAAACTTGGTCCGGGCAAGAATTGTTGTAAATGAATGGTTCAGCTCTTTTGTTTTGGCTAAACTTTGTACAAAAGACACAAAACTGATTATCGTTGGTTTAGATTTCTGCTTAGAACTATTGCCCCAAACCAGTTTTTGAAAAGTAATAATTTAAGTAATAACGATAAAAGCACGTTCTGTAAGGAGGAAACAGAACATATTGAGAACTTATTCTATGACTATTAGTTACTGAAAGTTTTGGGAAATTATTTGAGGAATGGATCCAAACTTATGACCCAAATGTTATTATCACACGAAAAGATGTCTTTATAGGAAATAACAAATTTGATGATCTTGTCAATTCTCTAATCTTGTTTGCAAAATATATTATATGCAAATCACGTTGTGCATCAAAATCCCAAATCTCACCAATTATATATATAAAACAAAAATGTGTTTTATCGTACAAAAGGCTGGAAAAATATGTTGCCAAAGTGAACAACAGAACTGATGAGTTTGAGAAAAAGTGGACACTTTCGTCAACTTTGGGTTTCACGTCTTGGTTTTTCTTTACTTTCGCGTCCAAGAAACAAGCAGGCAATGTAAAGCACCTTAGGGTTTGTAAATTAGTGGGGGTTTTTGTACAATATTTGAGAGTGTACGTCTCTGTATGTGAATGTGTGTGCGAGTGTGTTGTGTCTAAGTAAAGAAACTTGTGTATAGCGCAAGATGGACAATAATCTTAAGGTAAATCCCCATACACCTGGTAAGGTGGTGATATAAGGGAGCATGTAAAATCCTGACAACTTATGTTCAATAAAACAAAAAGTTATCCTTGTCCGTCCATCGTTTGGTAAGTCCTTGCAACGATCCTTTGGCAAGCCTCACCTTCGTTAAAGTTTGCGTTTTGTGGTCGGTTTCTCATACAGTTGTAGTACAATACATGTTTACTAGATGTAGATCACTGTGATCTATTGTAAGCGTCTAAGTGACTTGGGTTTTTACTTCCGTTTAGATCATTTGGGGGGGGGGTGTTCTTTTTGTGGGTTTTGTTTTGGGGTTTTTTTGGGTTTTTTTAAATAGTAGCCCGGAACTTTGTGTGTGGATGACATAGTTAATACAATAACCAAAGTAGCTTAGTGTGACAGATATTTCGTACTGTTGCGACTTTAGTTACGTGTAGTGGTTAAGTCAGTTTGTCAGGTTTAATTGGCGGAAGGGCCATGCATGTCACTAAATGCAAGTCACTGGTGGGTTATTCGTATTTCTACCTAATGAAATCCAACAACTCTTAATCGCATTCACATTTCCAACACAGTGCGACTATATAAGGAAGTATGAATGAAAATTGTCAGCTTGTGCAGATCTAAACAGCATAGTTTTATTTCTTCTTCTTATGATTCTCAAGTGTCGCACGGTATAGCGGTGGAAGTATTGTGTACAACAAGAACATGTTCCATTCCAAACATCCTACAGAATTATCGCAGTCATGAATTCAATTTCGAATGAACGTTTGAAAATAGATAGTCATGTTCAAAGTACGCGTAAAGTGACTCACCTGCTGACACTTGAACTCTCTTCTTCACCTGCTATACATATCCTTCTTTGATGGCACGATCAGTCGCTCTCAAATACGTCGGTCGGTTCATACAAGCCTTACTCGGTATGGGTATATATTGACATTAAATACATGCATGTATATGGCTACAATGTAGCTTTATGTATCCTTTTCTTGTATGGTCATGTATAAGAACAGGATTAAAAACAATAGGACATAGTTATAACCGTAAAGCCAGCAAAGCCGTACCTGGTAAGATGAACTACGTTGTCCACTCCAGGTAACAGTGCATGCTTTGAAACCGAATTGGAATACAATGACTCCATTATTCACACTCCAAAATGATGTACACTTGAAAACCATAGTAACGGGTGCAAAGAATGTCATTTATATTGAGATTTATTATATGCTCATTTTTTCTCCGTTAACTTTAAATGATCAGACTCGTACAATATTTTACGATATTACACTCAGGTGAGACTCACATGCACTTCATACTGCACTCACGTGTGCCAAATAGTGTATTAGGAACTACGTTGAAAACAAATCATGTACAGTCACATAATAAGAGCTTTACGTTTTGGTTGATTAAATTTGTTTTTGAATGAACTAAAGCAGATGTTTCGTGGACTACCACATAACAGCTGCTTTGCCACATTCCGCGTTAACGTTTTTGATACAATGTTTCAGATTTAGGCTAGCTATAGACGCCAGACAGGGTCCTTACAAATAGCATGCAAGTGACAAGGCATAAACTTCTTCTTTAGCTGGTAATAAGAATGGCAAAAAATATACTTACTGTTTTACACCCTGAATTTCCTCAAAATGTACTTTCTTAGTTCTGCAAATCCGAATTACATGAGCCATGTCATAGGTTCTAAGCTTGATTACACATTTCGAAATTGTACTGTAATTTCCACTGTATTTCAAGTGCAATTACATCCTCCTTACTGCACTCAAAATGAAATAAACATTATATTCCATAGCGTTTTTTGATAATTGCAATTGAAAGACGTCATATTTTTCCCACATTATGATTTCAAACATTCAATGACAGAACAGAAATACGCTTGCAGATGTCAACACGCTGCTGAATTCATGTAGAATTGGCACAGATAAATTCAGTCCATAATCACGAAATTTCGTCTAATCGACAAAAATACCAAAATCTATTCATTCCAGATCAAATGGAAAAGTTGTTGCAATGAACATTCATTCACAATACGACTCCAAATTTCAGTTTTAAGTAGACCATAACGCCATTTTCTTTCGACAGTTATGTCAAGCGCGACTAAGTTCAAATTTATCTGGGCGGAGTTATGTGCACATTAATAATGTTGTTGTTGTGTAATGATGGATCTGCGCTTGTGTATTTAGTTTGGAATACATTCAGTCACTTTGTTTTCTGTAGTGTATTTTTGTGTATATAATTAAGCCTTAGGTAGAATAAGAAAATGGGCATGCAATAAAAAGGTTACTGCATTTGTACGGGAAAATATGAACTCGTTTTGTCGGATGGATATACTGCACTCCCAAGGTCGTGCAGAATTTCCATCCAAAAAACTCGTTCATATTTTCCCATACAGATGCAGTAACCTATAAATATTACGTATGACAGGGGACTTTTTTATGTGTTAAACACGTCCAAATCTCAACGGAACTATCGTCAGAACAGAATTAAGCACACCTATCCATTAGCATAGCACGGTATTTAATGTAATTTATTTATTTATATATTTATATATTTATTTACATTTTACAATTACACTTATAGGAATATTCATTATGTTGAGCATACCTTTAGCATTAAGTTACACATGGCTGAAAAACCTGGAGATTACGACCATTTTAAGTTGTTCGTATTTGATAGTTTCAGAAAGATGTGTTTGGGACATAATACATCCGATAAGCTTGCAGTGTACTTGTAAATCACGTTATACGTCGCACATTTTGTCATCTGTGGTATTGGTCAGTGGACCATACGTATGTATACTTATTAGTGTTTGAGCGACATGATGATAGGTTAATTAAGTAACAACATTAGTATCACGGATTTCTACTGAACAAATCCAACTACTGAATTTAAAAAATCTTGTACAATCATGCGTTTAGACTTTGACTCCTAGAAAATTCGCTTCTTATAGAAAGAACAGCAGCATACGATATGTTTGATGGGTAAATGTGTTTTCATTTTTACACCGACCAAAGTGCACGATGAAGAAACGACTGTGCACTATCCATATCCATATAGTATAAATCCCACTACCCTTAGTTATTATATACACGTCATAAATCATATTGGTCCGCTCTATTACCCTTAGTTATTATATATACGCGTCATAAATCATAGTGGTAAACTCTGTTACCCTTAGTTATTATATACACGTCGTACATCATAGTAGTTCAGTCTATTACGCTTAGTTACCGATAGTTACCATATAAACGTGGTGCATCATAGTGGTCAACTCTACTACCCTTAGTTACCGTTTGTTACCATATGCACATGGTACATTATAGTGGTCCACTCTACTACACTAAGTTACCGTATACACATCGGTCATCATAATGGCCTACCCTATTACCGTTAGTTACTATATACACGTCGTATATCATAATGGCCCACCCTATTACCGTTAGTTACTATATACACGTCGTACATCATAGTGGTCCACCCTACTACCGTTAGTTACTATATACACATCGTACATCATAGTGGCCCACTCTACTACCGTTAGTTACTATATACACGTCGTACATCGTAGTGGCTCACTCTACTACCGCTACTTGCGGGTCATACACCATTACCGTTAGTTTCTATATACAGCTGTACAGCGTCATGTTCCACGCTACCACCATTAGATAATGCATACAGTTCACCTCGTACTGATCCATGAAACTACCGTTAATTACTACACAGAACCATGCGAACATCATAGTGGTCCACACCACTATAGATAGTGTGTACAGGGTACATTGTTGTGGTCCCTTCTACTGCCGTTAGTTACTAGATAGAGGCGTATAGCGTAGTGGTCCACGCCACTAGAGTTGATTACTGTTGACAGCGTATATCGTATTGGTCCATGTTTCTATTATTGGTTACTACACAGAGGAGTATAGCGTAGTTGTCGACTACCATTAATTACTGTATACAGCGTACAGAGTTTATATGAGTGCACAACTGCCATTGTGAACTATTAGTTACAACTCCCAATAAGCGTTATTGTCAACTACCTATAAATCTCTACGATCTCAATAGAGGAACTAATTTATCGTAAGATCACGTTTGTGGTTGTGGCGCGAGGGCAGCCATGCATACAACGGGTATACGTTGAGGAAATATGAATACACGACACATGAACAATGGTGTTTATCGAAAAACTGATATCAACTATTCGTGTGTATTTCAGAACTAGTCTACCTCTATCCCCAGTTTTATACCTGCACAGACAGACAGACAGACAAATAGACAGACAGACGGATATATAGTTATATAGCACAAAGATAAATATGATATATTAGTACGCATTTATACATTCATGTAGATAGGAAGGTTATGTGTTCTGTGTGTGCATCTGCATGTCAGTGTCTGTCTGTCTGTCTGTATGTATGTATGTATCTATGTATGAGTGAGAAAGAGGCGCAGTTCAGTTTAAATTTACTTTATTTCAAACCTTCAGATGATATAAGATAAAAAAAACAGTCAAACTACACGGCCTCTGTAATGTTTAAAGTCTGCTGACTAGAGTTGCCTTTTTTCATAAATGAAAGTACCTTAGCTATGACCTAATTTAGATAAAAGATTTAACTTTTACGAGACACTTCACAGCTAATTACCTGCCATTTCACGTTGCCTTGGTCTTTGACCATATGAACGTCTAAGCGTTTTATTACTAGATTAACGTCGAGCACAAAATAAAATACGTCTTCAAAATTTTCAGGAATCTGTTGAACCAATCTTTGCAAACAGCAATGTGGACAGAGGTCGGTTCTTTGGATGTACATCAAAACATATGTCATTGCAGTATGTTGTGCACAAACGGATAACTCTATTAGATGCATTGTTGAAATTCACATGTACTGAAAAGTAATTTTTATTGCCATCCACAAAGTTAAACTTTACAATAGATGTATTATTCAAGTCCACGTGTACTCAACAATCAGTTTAATTCCTATCCACAAAGTTTTAATTTTATTCTGTCCCTATTTCATTTTTTATCTGAGTAATCTTTCTTTCACAGACAAAACAAAACATTCTCAAATACATTTGGTCAAGAGATTTTAGAAAACAATCAACGTCAGCGTAAAAACTGTGAAAATACTAACATTTTATTAAACCGTCATGGATATCTTCTCTTATTCACAGAATTCATGTCAGTTGTATGTCAAATGAATTGATAAAAAAATATATGAAACTAACAATATGAATGTAGTATTTAAAATAACAAAACTTTATATATATATATATATATATATATATATATATATATATATATATATATATATATATATACACTCTTAAGACACATTTTGGTTTGACATAAAAATCATATCAAACTTTTTAAATTAACGTCAAGGTTACTAAGTGAAAAAATGAAGAAGTCTACCACCTATTGGATTGACTGTTTCCAACATGGAATTTTGTTGTACAACACTACAATAGAGCCATCAGAAGAAGAAAAAAATGTTAACGTAGGCATTGAAATGCTGTATTGTGTTTAAATGCCCGAAAGCTAAATTCTTTGTATACGTATAGTTCTAAATTATAATATCAGCGAAACTTCAGATGACAAGGAACTGTCCTCATGAAGGGTTATATTACTGTATTTGAAATAATGGTGGTATTCGCCTGCCTAGTGTTTAATATTCGATGTAAACACTAGTAGGGCATTGTATAATATTCAGTGAAGACACTAGCAGGGCATTGTATAATATTCGATATAGACACTAGTAGGGCATTGTTTAATATTCGATGTAGATACTAGTAGGGCATTTTATAATATTAGATGAAGACACTAGGAGGGCATTGTTTAGTATTCGATGTAGACACTAGTAGGGCAGTGTTTAATATTCGATGTAGACACTTGTAGGGCATTGTTAATATTAGCTGTAGACACTAGTAGGGCATTCTATAATATTAGATGTAGACATTAGTAGGGCATTGATTAGTATTCGATATAGACACTAGTAGGGCATTGTTTAATATTCTATGTAAACACTAGTAGGGCATTGTTATTATTAGATGTAGACACTAGTAGGGCATTGTTAATATTCGATGTAGACACTAGTAGGGCATTGTTTAGTATTCGATGTAGACACTAATAGGGCATTGTTAATATTAGATGTAGACACTAGTAGGCATTATTTAGTATTTGATGTACACAATAGTAGGGCAGTGTTTAATATTCGATGTAGACACTAGTAGGGCATTGTTAATATTCGATGTAGACACTAGTTGGGCATTGTTTAATATTCTATGTAGACACTAGTAGGGCACTGTATAACATTCGATGTAAACACTAGTAGGGCATTGTTAATATTCGATGTAGACACTAGTAGGGCATTATTTAGTATTTGATGTAAACAATAGTAGGGTAGTGTTTAATATTCGATGTAGATACTAGTAGGGCATTGTTAATATTCGATGTAGACACTAGTAGGCATTATTTAGTATTCGATGTAGACACTAGTAGGGCAGTGTTTAATATTCTATGTAGACACTTGTAGGGCACTGTCACTATTCGATGTAGACACTAGTACGGTATTGTTTAACATTCGATGTAGACACTAGTAGGGCATTGTTAATATTCGATGTAGACACTAGTAGGGCAGTGTTTAATATCCGATATAGACACTACTAGGGCATTGTTTAATATTCGATACTACTAGGGCATTGCTTAATATTCTGTGTAGACACTAAAGAGCATTGTTAATATTCGATGTAGACACTAGTAGAGCATTATTAATATTAGATGTAGACACTAGTATGGCATTGTATAATATTCGATGTAGATTTTAGTAGAGGATCGTTGATTCTTGAGATTATTGACCAACGAATCTCAATGGCCTTGATCTTTTGGGTACAGTATGCGGTCTTGAATTAAACTTGTTATGCAGAAACCATTGTATGCTTATTAGACTATGCGTGCACGTGACCTTGGGCAAGCCATCCACAAAGTTTGGTCAAAGAACTTACTACAAGAAAACTTATTCCGCAAAACCCATCTTTCATGGAGTTTTTGACCACAAAATCAGAACGTATCTTCCAGATCTTGCGTGCAAGACCTCCAGAAGCTCTGCTCAATGCACATGGCCTAGAACCGATGTTATCATCCGATGAACATGGTCTAGAGCCAAGGTGTTATCCATGGTACATGGTCTAGAACCAAATTTATTATCCGTGGAACATGGTCTAGAACAAAAGTTATTATCCGTGCTATATGGTCTAGAACCAAAGTTATTATCCAAGGTACATGGTATAGAACGAAAGTTGTTATCCATGGTACGTGGTCAGGAACCAAAGTTATATTCCATGGTACATGGTCAAGAACCAAAGTTCTTATCCATGGTACATGGTCAAGAACCAGTGTTATTATCCATGGTACATGGTCTAGAACCAATGTTATTATCCATGGTACAAGGTCAAAAACCAAAATGATTATCCAAGATCCAATTTTATTTTATTTCTTCTTTTATTCTTTCTTTTTTTTTTTTTATTATTTATTTATTGCTTTTGCTGACTTTAAAGTTTTAGCTTTTGAACGACAATTCAATGGGTTTCTTTGTTATCGGAAAACCTTTGGTGGTCGTACCTGCCCAAGAACTTGCATAAAAAGCAGTTTTCTTCTTTTACTCAGAGTGATTTTGATCATTGACCTTTTGAGTAGAAATATATAGGCTTCTTCCTTACATTTCACCAAGATTGTTCCATGCGTGTGGTATAAAATTAATGTTATTTGCTGAAGTCATTTTTCTTCTTTCAGTCAGAGGGACCTTTATCATTAAACTTTTGACCGCAAGACTGATACATTTCTTCCGTACCCCATGTGAAAACCAGCTACAAAATTTAGTGACATTAGACAGTGCATTTATGAGGAAAACGTTTACGTTTTTCAGTCAAGGTGACCTTGACCTTTGATCTTTGGACACCGAAACCAAAATGAAGCATCTAATTTTTTATGCAAAAATGACAAGTATTCAAAGTTAGTGAAACATTTACTGATGCAATTTTTAAACGATAACGGAAGCAAATATTAATAAAATATTTTGATTTCAATGGTACTTCCATAGACACAAAAGAATTTTCACGGACAGGTGAAGTTTAAATTCGAGTTCCATTGATGTTGTAATTATAGATAGATGCTACTTGCAAAACGAAAGCACGCAATGATAAAATCTAGTAAAATCGCCCTTTTGCCCACCTCCAATCATATGCTTTGCATCGACGCAATATATGATTTTCTTCCATTATCCCTGTTTTGACAGAGAGATTTTCAGACGCAATTAAAGGTTATTTTTTTATTTTTTATTTTATGCTATAATACAATTTAAAATTCCACGGCATTTGTTCCATAGGAAGATCTTTCTGTAATCAAACGTTTTCAATCTTACCCAGAGTTCATTGCGAACCTCTTCAGTTACCGCAGTATTAGTCTTCATACCTTACAAAAATCTAAATGAGAACTTAAAAGTTTCTATTTAAAGTGATCGTTCTTATTCAGAATCCTATCTTTCTAAATTAATTGTCTCGCATAGTAAGCGTAATTTTACGCAGCTCTCTAATATATATATATATATATATATATATATATATATATATATATATATATATATATATATATAAGTGTAGGGGGCCCCTAGTGGCCGAGTGGTCTAAAGCGCTCTCCGTTACGGATCACTGCCATCTCACCTCTGTGCGTGGGTTCGAGTCTAAGATTCGGCGAATGTGGATATGTGAGAAAGCTTGCCAGTAGCTTCTCGTGGGTCGGTGGTTCTTTCCGCGGATTTCCCGGTTTCTTCCTCCACCATTAATACTGGCCGCCATGTATAGCCTATCGTGTGCTGAAAAATGGCGTTAAGCCCCACAACAACAACATATATATATAGTGAGATGCCCAACAGGCAGTACTAGGGACTACATGTTCCGCTATGTGTTTTTATGCAGTGATGAGCTCTAGGTCCCGGGTTTAACACACTAAACAGTTATTTTGATGTTGATGCAGGTAAATGGAATGATGCCCGGTGAATTCTGGCAAATACTGGAACATCATGTGATTTCATCCTCAAAGATAAGTGACATCTTGGAACATTTCCTACTAGTACTTCGAGCAATAACGACAAGAGTTACATCCCCTGTACAATGATTCTTTGATAAAGTGGCTGACTTGTATGAAATAATTAGCGATGGTGAAAGGCAAGATTATATACAAATGAATGTTTATGCTAAAGTTATACGAAATCAGCATAATAAACGTAGATATAATATTTTCCTACTCACACAAAGGCTTTTCTAGCGATCAATATATTAGACACAAATATACCATGCTACCATATGACGTCCACCATATTAACAATACATCTCTATGAAAGAATCAACAACAAAGCTAACGTGGCTTCAAGCAATATTGTAAAATATTTAACGTTACCTATAGTGTTATTATTTGATTTATTAAACGTTATAGATGAACAGTTATATAAAATAAATATGTACATCATTGAAGGTTATATGAACAATTTTATTAAGAAAACCCCTTCTTGACAGATCAGCTTTATTGATCGATAAAGACATGATAGCAAATTAATTAAATGAGCGTATTTTTTTCTGACAATATATAGTTATAAAGGACATAAGGTATACCAACCTCACCGTGTAATCATTTCTGAGTAGAAAAGTAGAGTCGGCCTCAGCAGCCCAAATAAGAACACATATCTAGGTTTACCAACGCTGCTGAGATTTAGTATGTTTGTGAAAAGGTCCATAATTAACGAAATTTTTATTTGTACACGACCTGAAGAACTTAGTGCACACGAGTCTGTTCAAAATTCGAGTCCACGGTCGAATGTTCGACTAATGGCATTCCGTCATTACAGGGTCGGCTCTCTTTCTGGCATGGTTAAAGTGAGATGTATACCTGCCTGCTGCATGACGTTCAGTAGGGAAGGCTATATAAGTCCAAAGTCAGATTTGTAATTATGCATACATGGGATAAATAACATTTATATTCAACTGTGAAATGTGTTCTAACTACAAAATATCTAATATTAAAAACATATAATGGCATTCTAGAAGCAGAAAAATAATCTGGTTTTCATAATTCCGTGGAAATTTATCGATTTCCCCATTAGTTATCTAGGTTACAAAACTCGATATTTCCACCAATTGCTGATTCTTTGACATCGAGAAACGAGTTTCATCTGCCTTGTCGATGTTTTTCCCTATATACCTCTCTCAGCAATATATCACGCTGTGATAATTCCGCGTATCTAATCGTGACTTTACTTGTATGGTCTCAACACTATTAGGTCATGGCTTCTTCGGAGTACCAGACTGTGTCAGGTATCTGTGGAAGGGTCTACCACGCCATTCCGAAACTTTGTTTCGAAACTATTTGACTTTGCCTCATAAATTTTAATGTCAGTCTCATCCATTTGTATCTTTATTCTCAAACATCAACTCGAAGCCTGCAAGACCTCTTCTTGTAACGCCGGACCCTGCCTTATTAATCCAAACGCTGTCGCAAAATTTATCCTGACTTATCTTTTTCACATTTTCACCAATTTAAGTTTTAACGTTAAATCGAGCCTTAAATATTTTATTAGTCAATTTTAAGTCTACCGTAAATTTCAGCCAATCACACTGCTGGATTTTAAAATATAAGATTAAGTCCAGACTTAAGTTCTGCTGGTAAAATCCAGGCCTGGTTGCGAGATTGTGATGTGTGTTTGAAACTTTCTCACACGTTCATTTCCTCGCATAAATGCACACAGTTATCGGCTATTGTTATCTGTTTGCCCTGCCTTATTAATCCAAACGCTGTCGCAAAAGTGACCCTGGCTTATTCATCCAAACGCTGTCGCAAAATTGGCCATGGCTTATTCATCCAAACTCTATCGCAACATAGACTCTGTTTATTTCAAAGTCCTTACATGGTTATAGTGCAACCCATTTTTGAAATACATTGTCTTTTAAATCAGTACAGTCGATGCTACATTTGCTAAAATACAAGTAGACATGTCCCATCTTTCACTCCAGGATGTTCTTCAGTACCATATTGAGCAGGAAGTGTCATGGCGGATCATAGATACACAAGTTTTAAACTGAAATTTGATATATAGATTATTGTGACAAAACTTAGATTTTTCACTAGTTTATCAGTATAAATAAGATTATGGTCTTCAACTACTACAGTGTGCCATGAATTATGTCAAACAAAAAATTGTATACGCTTATTTTTGTGGAAGAACTACATATATTTTGCTGTACAGTGCAGATGAAAAAGAAACTATAATAGTATAACTGAAAAAGTGACAAATTAGGAGTTAGAGTCATGTGACGATTTGCCTTTGAAAAATTCCAACTCAGAAGAAAAAACATTTCATATATCAGTCTCATATAATATGTTTTCAGCACTAAAAACCGTTCCATCAATCATATCCGGTGGATTACCTCCCCTGTTTACTTCTTCACCATATCGATGAGGAGGAGCACACCAGACACCCCGAAGATGATTCCGGCGATGCAGCATAGCGCAAAGGACCAAGACAAATTTCTCTCTACTTTAGAGCCGTAGATGATGATCCCTAGCATTATACAGCCGGCTGTCAAAGAGAAAAGACACACCAGTCACAATAAGACACCATCTGTCACAAAACGTTACAATTCTTCTTTAATTTTCAATTAAAAATGGGGATGAAATTTGTCCCAAGACATATTCTTCTACTCTGACAATCATGGATAGTGCCCGAAAAAGGAAAGTAAAAACAGAATATATGAATAAAATAGAAATATATTATAAACAAATCAGAAATATTGTTCTTCATAAATAATCATTCCTTTCATTGGACTAGTCATACCAGAGACTTATAAAACTGCGCTAACAGCTTCCTCAATAGGCGCTCAGCATTAATGGGTTAGTGTTAGGACTGGTCGGCCTGGTGTCAGGATAATGTGACTGGGGGGGACATCATGCTACATGTCTGCGGCATGATGCCCCAGTACTAGAAATTGCTATAAACTGCCACACTACAGACATCGTAGCGATATGACTAAAAAATTGTTAAAGCTACGTTAAAATTCCAAATCGTATACAAATCACACATTGGACTAGGATCTTAGATTTGCAACAGAGTGCCACACCGGTATATACCACTGTGTTATCTACGAAAAATTATTACACTAACAAAAAATAGATAAAGCATCGGTGTTCATGAAGAATTCCGCATGATGACTAATCATCTGGATTTATTGTTTTTTTAAATAATGCGACTATATGTGATGCAAAGTCAGCAAGAATGCTTGCAAGGCCTAGAAATATTATAGATAATTCGGCAAGCATTAATTGAATGCAGAGATGAAGAGCTAAAATATGTTCTTTAAGATGAAAGAGTCGTCTTTACGTTATTGTTATAAGCAACATCTAATGGTTGCAAGTGAGATAAAAGAGTCAGGTCTTTACACAAATTGAATGAACAACATTTATATAATGGTTGCAGAAAAGATGAAAGTGTCAAGTGTTACGTATATGTAATTTAATTACTTGTGTGTTAGTTTTAAATTCTTTTTTATTTTATTTTTATTTCATTACATGTTATTGTAATGATAACTTTATTCGCTAGAATTAACATTATTCCAGAAAATTCAGTTCAGTTCTTTTTAGCCTGATTCAAACGCAGTAATGTTGCTACATTGTATTTTTAGCTGACCTAGTTCCTGACCTTAATTCAGAATTGGTAAATACAGAGTGAAAATCATTGGTCATTATCAAGGTCATACTTGACCCACGTGTTAGCTCTGTTGTAAACAAATTTTTATTTTTTTTTATTATTATTGAATCTTATAGTAAGGTTCGTTCAGTAGCATCATATTCGTCCATGGCGTACGTGTCAGTTGGCCTATGGTCTTAACTGCGCGATTCGAACTAAGTGACCACGTGACCCCGTCACGTGATCTAAATGTGCGCTTAAAACTAACGCTTTTAGTGATTTCGGTTAGTCTTAAATTCACAACTTCAGAGCTCAAGGTGTTTTTATATTGATTCCAGTTTGATTTAAATTCTTTTATTTTTCTGATTTAATAATTTATATTCCCTGGAAAGTTTTGGTGCTCATAACAATTCTTGGATAAAGACATTTGTTGGAAATTATTCGGAATCCTAAAGCTGGAATATTATTCTTGATTCATAAAATTCAACGAGGAACTGTTGACACAACAACACTAAATAGGATATAGGAGACGTCATCGCCTTCCATCTTGGAACTTCATCGGGATTCGAACTTTGATTCATTTAGAACTGTTTAGTGATAGGACTTATATTTTTAAATTCTAGGATTAATTTTTGGATTATATTCACAAACCGTAAGTCTTTTTCACATTTTTACTTTGTTTTCTAGGGAAATAAATTATTTTGTTAAATTTTACAAAGCTTGTTTTCTTCACTACTTTGTACGAGCCTAGACACGTAACACAAGTCATTACACCACTGTTATGAACAACATCTCATTTTTTGGCAAATTATATGTGAGTCAGGTCTTTACACCACTGTTGTGAATATTATCGAATGGTTACAAATAAGATGAAACAATCAGACCGTTACACCTTATGAACATCTATCTAATCGTTGCAATTTAGATGAAAGAATCAGATCTTTACACCTTATGAACATCTATCTAATCGTTGCAATTTAGATGAAAGAATCAAGTCTTTACACCACTGTTGTGAACAACATCTAATAGTTAAAAATAAAATGAGATTCAAGTCTTTACACGGTTGTTATGAACAACATCTAATGGTTGCAAATAAGACACGTCCGATTACACCGTGTAACAATTTTTTGTTTTGCTCCTTGGTAGTAAGTGTTATTTCCTAATTGATTATACCTCAAAAGTATAGAAAATGGCTATTATTCCCCACAAACTTTGCTTTTGTAACCAGGACAGAAATATTTTGAAATTTACCTATTTTACAGAACATTCCAGATAGATTAAGCGCTGAGTAAACTTGGAGTAACTTCTAGAACTTTCCAGCAATATAAATAATAGTATACATACAGCGGCCTTAACAGATCTGCCAACCATGACGAGTCCGTCTCTGTAAGGCAGTTGATTTTTTTCCGTAAGATTGACCAGTTTTCAGTAAGGTGTAACATGATACCAATAACTGATATTGTAAAGCTGGAAAACGTAATTAAATGTTTAACGCAGCGACCATAAACATTATGTTCAACTGAAACGTTTGTAAAGTACGCCTAGACTTTATTTACCACTAGTACAGTAGCACAAAACTTTAGTTCCAGACCCTATGCAACTCGATGGCTTGTTGCTGTCTCTCAACTTGACGTAATTCTTGGAAATTCTTTTTCCATTTTACATGATGACTGCAATCATATCTCATGTCACAAGTTATACTCAAATTGGCACGTGATGTCCAATAAATGTAATTGTGTCCTTTCCAGCTTTTATTCACAAGAATCTGAATACTCCTTTTTATTCTTCTGTATTGATTATTAACACTTTCTAGAAGCTTATTTTCCCTTTCGTCTTAAACATGCATCGCTTTCGGGACGCCATTTTTAAAAAGTTCTATAATCAACAGTTTGATCATGCAGACGTTTCGCATGAACAAATAGGTGCAGTTTAAAGCGCCTGGGGTGCTGCTGTAAAGTTAGTCTGGTTCCCTGACTAATTTCACTAATTCTAAAATGAAACCCGGATCCAAATCAAACACGGATGAACCAACTATCCTGATTTTTCGGCAACGATCATTTTTCCGTAGTTTGTGTTTGTATGCCTAAGTCCGCATTTTAAGGGAATTTTCGTAAGACTTACGGCGAAATCGTAAGGGTTGGTAGGTCTGCCTTAAGCCCACCAGTTCAGTTTAGTTCCAACTGCCTAGGTGGATACATATCTGCATTTTTCTGAGATGGCATCAAGAGGCTGCATGCATCCGGCAGACGCATTTTGCTATGTCTGCGGCCAATTTATCAACACAAGAGCGAAAAGTACTCCATGGAAGCATCTGTTAAGATGTGAGAGGCCTACAAGGCATATTTCGGCATGCCTGTCGGGGATCAAGACAAACCCTGGGCACCTCATTTCACCTGCGAGCACTGCAAAAAGGCTCTGGAAGGTAAGATGGACAATTGTTGCTCGAAATTTTATGTTACAAAATTTGTTAAAATTTTTAAAATTGTAAAAGTTTTTAATTTTAATTTTTTTTATAATTTTCGATGTTGTTGAAAAAATGTATCGTATATGAAAAATGTTGCGAGAATATCTTACACATTAGTCATGGGCGAAATAAATGTATTTTTGTAGGATGGCACAGAGTGGAAAGGAGAGCAATGAAGTTCGCTATCCCAAGAATTTGGCGGGAACCCACTAACCACTCAAGTAACTGCTAATTCTGCATGGTGGACCCTTCCAAACGTCCGACTGGCAAGAATGCACCTGCTATCACGTATCCGGACCTTCATTTATCCATCGCCTCGGTGCCACACAATGCCCTGAGCTCCCGGTACCCACTCCTCCGGAGAGGGAGCAGCCGTCTTTAGAAGAGAGCAGCAAGTCAGCGAGGAAGATGCTGTAGATCCAGATGACAATTTCAGAGGAGGAGCTGAGGAGAGAAACCCATACTAACCCAACTAAAAACACCTAAACGACTGGATCAGAGATCTTGGTCTCACTAAGTCCAATGCCGAGCTTTTGACGTCTAGGCTCAAGCAGTGTACCTTGTTGGATGAAAGTGTGCAAGTCGCAGATCAGAGGAAGCGTCACCAGGATGGGCTCTACTTCTGCTACAATGTGACCGGTCTGTTCGAGGCAATCGGAATCGCCAGTAACCAGAATAAGTGGCGCCTTGTCATTGACAGCTCATCCAGGAGCCTCAAAGCCGTGCTGCTCCATAATGGGAACAAATACCCGTCTCTTCCCCTGGCTCACTTGGTGCACGTCAAAGAGGATTACAACAGCATCAGGTCCTTGCTGGACGCCTTGAAGTATGATGAGTACGGCTGGAAGGTCATCGGAGACTTAAAAATGGTGGCATTCCTGATAGGTCTCCAAGGCGGTTTTTCCAAGTTTCCCTGCTATCTTTGCCTTTAGAACAGCAGGGACACCATGGCGCACTACCACAGGCGGGACTGGCCACAGCGGACCGAGTTCTCTGTGGGGAGGAACAAAGTCAAGTGAGAGCCAGTGGTGGACCCCCGAAGGTGCTGATGCCACCACTGCACATCAAATTGGGCCTTATGAAACAATTTGTCAGAGCTCTAGATAAGGAGTCGGCAGCCTTCAAATACCTTCAAGACTTCTTCCCTAAGCTGTCTGAGGCAAAGGTTAAAAGTTGGTGTCTTCGTTGGACCACAGATAAAGAAGATCCTGGAGTGCAATGAAATCCCCAAGAAGCTCACTAGTAAGGAGAAAAGGGCTTGGAACAGCTTTGTCGCAGTGGTTCGGGGCTTCCTGGGCAATCACAGGACCGAAAACTATATGCCGCTGGTCGAGACTCTGGTGAAGAACTACGGCACAATGGGCTGCAGGATGTCCCTCAAAGTCCATATCCTTGATGCTCATCTTGATAAATTCAAGGAGAACATTGGACCGTACTCGGAGGAGCAATGCGAGCGCTTCCACCATTATATACTGGACTTTGAACGCCATTACCAAGGACGGTATAGCTAGAACATGATGGGAGACTACATTTGGGGGCTGATTCGTGAAGGTGATTTACAGTATAATCGCAAAGCTCGAAAAACTACTCACTTCTAAATCTTTTGTGGTCATTTTTGTATTACTTTAGTATAAATACATGTTAATTTTGATTCATGTGTTGTTTTTTCTGACTTTATGTGAACAATAAGACACAGATTCTCCCGTTTATTCATTGGAAATAGGAACATTTCAAAATATCACTGTCATGATCACAAAAGCAAAGCTTGTGGGGAATAACAGCCATTTTCTAGACTTTTTAGGCATAAGCATTTACGAAATAACACTTACTACCCAGGAACAAAAATTGTGTTACATAGTGTTATGTAATACATTTTTTTTACAAACTTGTATGAAGTGCCTAAAATATTTTAATGCATGATTCAATAGGGTCAGGATTCTAAATGCATGATTCAATAGGGTCAGGATTCTAAATGCATGATTCAATAGGGTCAGGATTCTAAATGCATGACTCAATAGGATCTCGATTCTCAACAGAAAGTTATACGTTCTGCAGAACAAAAAGAAAGTACAGAGGTGAGATAGAAAGAAGAGATAATGGTTGCTCTTACCAGCTGCAAAACAGGCAAGCATTGACAGAATGCATATGATCCTCTTGCCTGATGTCTGCGGGACAAAAATATACAGTACGATAAGCACAAGGGCTGCAAGGGCTGCAATGAACCCTAGGGTCTCGAAGGCCTGCGTTGCCTCAAACCAACCTGAAAATGGAAAAAATGAAACAGGAGTAGCATCGCTTGGACGGGGTTCATGAGGCTGGATAGTTCATGGCAGATTACCCGATAGTGAAATGAACATCATAGGCACTAATCTACAATGCATTATGTGCCCACAGTTCTGAGTCTACGCTCTTCGTAGTTGGGTTTACATTATACACGTTTACATTCAGTATTCCATATCGATCTATCTAAGCCAATGTCTGCCAGAAACGATCGCAACTTCAAAGGCGTGTACTTAACTAGCGTATAAATGTGAGTGCTTATTAAGCAGATCTCAAAACTGAAGTGGAAATCACGCGAGAACAGCAATATAGCATTGACTCCTGGAAATGTTCCCATAGCGTGTGCGTTTCTCGTCTGCGCAGAAAAATAAAATGATAATGAGTTGCGCGGAATAATTTAAATAATTATTATTGAATATATACTTGCAATCAACAATATCTTTAAGAAAAAGGCAAACAAAATTATTTATTTTTGTTGCTTCTTTTGAAGGTTCGGTTCTTAAAATTGTATTCTCTGTGGAAGTATTCGACGGAGGAAATCATTAAAGAAGCCAAGTATGTACATGTAAAACTGAAACGTATTATTATTTTATAATGAATTTCGTACAACATGTTGGATGGGCCATGTTCGAATCAATCCGACTGCGAGAATAAACTATGCATAGTCTCAAAGAAGCCGGATATAGACCACTGTGTAGATGATACGCGTTACCTTGAGAATAGATATTTGGATCTGGGCCGTTTCCATCGACCCCGCTCTCACTGACTCGTCATAATTATGATAGTTAATCAGGTCGTTTACTTTTCGTATTATTTTATTTAGATCGCTACATTGCCGAATTTCTTTCGGTACGGCAATTTTTAATATAAAATAGTAGGAACGCGGACAGTTTTCTGTGGTAGACAATAACAATTTTGATTTCTTTGCAGAATTGTGTGTTTTGTTTACGAGTGATTTGAAGGCGCTCTGCTTTAATGCTGTACAATTTTTTAAACATTCTGATGCATTCTGTTATCGTGCATATTCCTGCAGTGCAGCTGTGTACGCGTTTGGTAACACCTACACTGTTATGTTTTGATGGTCCTGAAGTGTATCAATTATACGCGAGTAACTTACTGCCATAATTTTAACTCTGTCTTCTTATACGAGAAACAAAGAAAGACAAGTCTAACAGTTTGGTTGAACATTGCATTGTTTATAACTCTGACCAAAAGTCACTAAATTTCGGTGATGGTTTGTCCTGCTTGGTGAGTCCATGTAAGCTGGACAGTACAAATCCAAAATAGGAGATTGTTTACGTCGAAAGATAAAAAGTCTGCCCATTTAGATCGATCGTCATCGTACACAAAGTTGTTCGTTACAGGAGAGGTGATTACGTCGAGTCAACAAACTAAGGCAGAATAGTTGCCCTCCCCTCCCCCACGATATTTCATCCTGATCATTCAATCGCAAGACATAGTTTAGCTCCGTTTCGCGCGCTCCCGAATAATCTTTTCTCTATTTTTAGATCAGATCTACTGCAAGAAAGATCTGAGGGGTTCCCAATGGGGAAATTGAATTCTTTTCAACGGGAATGACTTTGTATACTTAAGCTGGTTAATGGCACGTTTGAATCATTCTATTTTTTTTTTCTATTTTTTTAAATTTCGTGATTTATGACTAAATATCTCGTAAATACGATTTAAGCATCGCGATTACGATTGAGTATCCGATAATTTACGACTAAGCGCGGGTTTTTTACTTATATCGCAGGTGCAATGATAAGGACTTATATTGTCAACATTGTCCATGCAACTGATTTTCCCGTACAACATATAAATACAAAAAGTGTTTGAACGTTAGTTCCTCTCTAAGACAGCCCCTCCATGACGTAACATCACCCTTATGTTGGTGTAATCAACTTTATTGATGCACTAAGCAAAGACGATATTTGTGACTGATTAGGCTTGTATGTGAACGCAAGGAAAAGCCCACTCAAAAATCTTGATAGTAATTCAAACTATTTAATTTCTTTACTTGTCACTCTCAACCGTCTGCGTAAATAATGTGAAAACAAATGCATATGTAACTGTTTGAAAAACTCATGCATGATGATATCGTCAGAATAGGCAGGACAAATGGTCATCAGAAAATAATAGTTTTGATCTTCAGAAAACATCATGAGAAAATAAAGGGTGCAAGACACCTCTGACTACCTGCATAAATTGGGGAAGGGTAGTAAAGTGAAAGTCAATAACACTTTTGTTATAACAGCTGATGAAAATATCCCTATAATTATAACCAAAGGAAAACAACAACTATTACTACAACAACAATAACACGAAAGTAAAAAATACGTGATTAACTTTCAAACCAATAGCATTGGGTTGTAATAGTTGTAAGGTCAAAGGTCAACCTAGTCCGCGAGGTTTCCTAATCCAGTGTTAGAAGTCACGAGCAAATAGATATCAGATAACAACACAACAACTAGCTATGGTGGTGACTAGGTGTAAGTAAATAGTGGCAGATACACACAAAAAAAAAAAAAACCCAGTTTCTTTGAGTTACATAATAACTTTGATATGTTATATAAATGCACTAGCAATGTGTCCATACGGAACTGACACAAATATGAACTGTCATATAAATATGCTAGCAATGTGTCCATACGGAACTGACACAAATATGAACTGTCATATAAATATGCTAGCAATGTGTCCATACGGAACTGACACAAATATGAACTGTCATATAAATATGCTAGCAATGTGTCCATACGGAACTGACACAAATATGAACTGTCATATAAATATGCTAGCAATGTGTCCATACGGAACTGACACAAATATGAACTGTCATATAAATATGCTAGCAATGTGTCCATACGGAACTGACACAAATATGAACTGTCATATAAATATGCTAGCAATGTGTCCACAAGATAGAGATGCTGACACAGATATGATGCATATGGAGAATAATGTTCATAAGTCAAACATGGTTCACAATTATATTATTTTTTGCCAGAATATAATGTAAATCAAAATTGATCTAAAATTTTTTAACATAAAGCCTGAAATCAAAATTGATCTAGAATTTCTTTACAAAAGCCTAAAAACAAAATTGATCTAGAATTTCTTAATATAAAGCCTAAAAACAAAACTGACCTAGAATTTCTTAACATAAAGACTGAAATCAAAATTGATCCAGAACTTGTGAACATAAAGCCTCATACAAAATGTTTCAAAACATGAAATTCATCAAACGTTATTTTTGAGCGAAAGTAAACACGTGACATGACGAGATAGACATGGGGAAAGCAAACATATGCTCTTTCCATAGCTATGGTGGGAAAGGGGTGGGGGTGGCATGCAGAATATAGTATCATTCGGATTATATTTATAAACATGTTTTAGCACAAAGCGTTTATGTTTTTGTCATTCCGACAAAAGACGAAAATATATTTCGACACTACTCTGTCTACATGCTGTAAGGTCATGAAACATGTCAGCTTGTCACATATAATCGAGCTCTGATAATCCAGATGCCAGTTTTCCGGATTTCTCGTTCATGCTAATATCATGTCCCATGAAAGTTTGAATCACCAACAAATACAATTCGATCATCCCATGGGACCGGATAATCGATGCCCTTTGGTAATAGTTGATTAGAATCGGATAATCTGAGTTTTATTGCATTAGTCGATTGGCATCGGATAATCGGTGTCTAATTGTACTATTCGATTAGAATCGGATAATCGGCGCTTATTGTACTAGTCGATTAGAATCGGATAATCGGAGCTGTATGGTACTAGTCGATTAGAAACTGTAACGGGGGACTTTAAACATTAAAGACTCCTTAATTGATTTGGCGTTCGTTAACTAGGGAATGACCTCCCACGGTGTTATTGCTCTCGCCACATGGCAACTGATTAGAAATTACCGCGTGTTCTCTACAGACACATGCGACCCTATATACCAGCATACATTATTACACGTCTTATTTACATTTGACTAGTCAATTCGCGTTCAATAAGATAAATGTTCAATTACTTATGGCATAATATTCACTAAATCTAGCTACAATAACCAATAACCTGCAAGATCATTTAAGCATTGTGAAATCATATATAAATATACAATTATCATTAACTCACGACAACAATATCATCCTACACAGGAAATCAATTTATGTAACCATAAAAAAAATATGACACATCTGCATATTAGGGTTAAGTCATAAATCTCTATGAAATACTGCAT
>JAECUM010095489.1:0-55305 GCA_016617855.1 Megalonaias nervosa
GACCAATCAGAAAGTTACTTATTACTTGTTCTATAACAGAGCAAATTAGCATGAACAGTAATCAGTTAGCCTCATTGCTCAGAGTGAACAAAACTTGAACAGGTAATCCTGGTTAAAGATTGCCTGATTGTGTGTAAAGTGAGAACAGCACAATAATTGCAACTTGTGACTTTATTTCAGCTAGCAGTGAACATACTTACATTAAATAATAAAATACCTAATTCTGCCTAATTAAAACATGAATATATAAAATTCTAAAATACCTGATCCTGCTACATGAATGTAAACAGTGGCCATGTGGGACATGACATTCACATGTTTTTACATACATGTTTGGCACTGAATTGTATTCATGCCTTTATATATCTGTACTTTACAGGACAAAGGTTTCTTTATAGAAATCAACACTGCCTATGAAGATTTCTATGCTTGTATCAGTGAGGACAAGAGATGGTTTGGATTAGACACTGGAAATATTAAGCTTACATACAACAGTGTAAGTATGCAAAGTGAGACACTTGAGCTGTCTGTGTGTAACTTTGACTACTGTCAGATAGGCAGTATTTATACTCTTACAGTTAATGCATCCATTTTTGCACCATAATAATGATATCTGATGACATATTTAATCCTTTGTTCCCTTGGAATACTTCCAGCCACTGCTGTTGTATTATTTAATTAGATTATTATAGATGAAGAATGTCGCTTGAAAGCTTTTGATCAGTACTTACCTCAGAACTTTTTGATAGTTTAACTTGGTTCATAGCATAATGGTGTTTATAAAATATTTTTAATCTGGCAAAAACTAAATTTACAGTCAAAGGCAGTCTAGAAAAAAATTTGCTTTCTTTGCATACATGTCGTTGTGTGAAAGTATTTCACTTTTGTATTTCTTTTAATGTAACAGCAACTCTTTTAAAATTAGGTCCCAGCTGTTGGTAGTAGCCAAATTTTGGGTATGTGAATGAAATTGTGTATCCATTAAATATAATTGACCTAATGTTTAAAATGATTTTTTTCCATGTTAATTGAAAGAATTACATCATGCAAGATTAAAACTGATTTAAAAGAAATGTTTAAAAAACTTGTGTCTTTTAAAGATGTACTATTCTCATATAAATCTCATTAAATTCGTACAGGTTATTTTATGTGTCAATTTCTCCATCAAATACATTACCGAAGCACATTAACATTAGGAATCACCTCTGAATCCAGCCCTCCCTGCAAGATGAAAAAAATTGTCTTTCCATCTCCATGTCAATTTTAGATGAAGGGAAGTAACTCTGCCAGGTTAACTCCCATTTTTTGCTTGGTGGAAATTGATGTCAGATCCATTTGATGTCATGACAAGCAGTTCTAATCAGGATTTGGAACCATGAATGATTCATATTTATGGAAAATTTTATTGTCAAGAAAGTCAGCTAACAGGTTGGATGAAAATTATATTGGCAGCCAATGGGTATAAATTCTTTTCCCTGCCCATGCAAGGAATTAGAAACACTTTAAGCTCTGCATGTGGAATTATCTTCGATTTTGCTGGACAGACTGGCCCACAAGTCATATTTTCTTCTTTATATGCCATCTTGGCTGCAGACCAACCAGTCTGGCTGTCTAGATAGTTAATGTACAGTTTTGGCACTCGTGAATTGGTCATCTTAGACTGGTGAGCAGTCCAGCCATCCAGTCGATTACGTCTCTCAACAGTTCCCACAGCGAGTGTCAAATGCCCACCAGACTGTCCAACTGACCAGTCATGTCAGTCTCATGGAAATGAAGGCCATCCTCAACACCTTCCAGAACTGGGTAAAACACGGTGTCCCATTTCATCAAACAGGAGGAAAAATCATCAGAACTTTTGCATCATGTTATAGAAGTACTTTCTTGGGTGTTACCAGTATCACATAAATAAAGTCTGACACATCAGATATGCTGATTGTGCTGGCCAACTCATCAAGGATTAACTGCTTCATTTGCTTCTTTATCCATCTTCCATCAAATCTGCACCCTATGGGGCAGACCAATGAAGGTGGAACAACAAACTGCCCACCTTTGTCTCTCCATTCCTAAACCTAAAGGCAATGGCCATCGATACACTTTTAGCTGGCTGGTAGGTAATATGGGCCTATGTCATCTTTGGTCACATAGCTGCTCAATTTAGTGATGAACATACCAAAAAAAACTGTAGCAACCTCCACGCTGCCCAAGCAGCTGAGTTGGCAGTCTTTATACCTCGCTTTTGTCAGGAATGTCTTGTGCAGAAAGGACTTCGGTGCTTTGATTCTGGAGAGGATTGCAACAGCTAGACAACCTACCACCTTGAAGGCATTTGAGGATAAGTGGCAGGTTTTCAACGACTGGAGTCATGTTAATGATGTAACACCACTCTCCTCCATTCCCCATCTTGCAAACATTTTTCTGCTTCTCACTGAAGACTAGAAATTAGCCCCCATCACAATCAGAGGATATTATTCCATGGTCTCAGATACATGTAGACATGAAAGAAAACACATTGGCTGCAACAAGGACGATTCTGATTTTGCTGTTTAATTTTGACATGTCTCAAAATGGAACCTCTCTTGGGTCTTGATGAGGCTCAACTGATTTAGGTCAAGTCTTTCACCTCACAGAGGGAGTTATTATACAAGACTTACTTCCTCATAGCACTAGTTTCAGCTTGCAGTGTGAGTGAGCTACGTGCACTGTCGGGGCCCCGAGTGGTCTAAAGCGCTCACTGCTACGGATCACTGCCATCTCACCTCTGTCTGCGTGGGTTCAAGTCTTGGGCTCGGCCAATTTGGGTATGTGAGAAAGCTTGCCAGTAGCTTCTCGTGGGTCGGTGGTTATTTCCAGAGTTTTCCCGGGTTTTTCCTCCACCATTTATACTGACCGCCATGTATAGCCTATCTTGTACTGAAAAATGGCATTAAACCCTACAACAACAACATGTACTGTCTGTGGATCAGAACTATATTAAGTTCCATTCCAACTGCTCAGTCATTCTAATGATGCAGCCTGGTTTCATTTTTAAAAAAATGCACAAAAAATCAGGTTACCATTACTAGGCAAGCAGCAAATACTTATTTGCTCTCTCTGTCTCTCTGTCTCTGTGTAATTGATATGTTCAGAGGTATGAAGCTGCAGGACCCAGTATATGTCCCCAGATGCTGTCTAAGGTGTGGAATGTCCAGTGGTTGTAAAAGGCTGTTCCTTCCATTTGTGGAATGAAAGCAAGATGTAGCCCAGCAAGTGATCGCTGCTTGGCAAAAGGGCTTACTCTAAACTCTCACAGGATTAGGTTTATTGTCTCAGTGGAAGACATATTGGAATAAGTTGACTGGCACACCCCATCTACTTTTACCAGCTCTATTTGTGTGACAAAAGAGAGCTGAATCTCATCGGTCCACTGGTATCTTCCCAGTTAGCATGTCCTATTCCTGAAAGCACTACCTCATCTGTGGGCATGACCTTACAACTTTCAGTGGATTTGCCAGGGAAAACTTTTTATGTAAGGTAATAGCCAAGTGTGGGATCCCGCAGGGATCTACCTTGCACCAGGATAAACACATTTTCTTCCGTTGTGCAAAACTCACATTAGAAGACATTCAGCCTTTCAGAAGAGCAATCATCTTGCTCCTACAGGATAATGCAGGTGTAGGTTGGATGCTCAAGCATTTCCTCCTCTTACCAGTCCTCCTAATGTTAATGTGATCAGGCATTTGACAGAGGAAGTAAATATTTTAGTAAAGTATGTTTCTCAAAAAATACACAATAACATTGCTATAAATCATCCCAGACTTCATCACAATGCAATCTGCCTATTGAAGGTTTGCTCATTTGTAAACTGGCTACATCTAGGAAGAATCTGAGTTAACCTGTAAGACTTGATTCCTCAATCTGTGTGATATATATAGACAGAAAGACACTTTTTCATCTTTATGGGAAGACTGGATTCAGAGATTACAATAATTCTTAATGTGAATATGATCAGGTAAGTACTTTCAGAGAAACATAATTTACTAAGAGAAAATATTTCTGCTGTTAATAGAGATTTACAGAATTGCATTGTTTACATTTATTTTGCAGCTGATAGAAAAAGCTGAGGCAAGAGAAAAGGAGAGAATAAAAGAGGAGGCTAGAAAGGTATTAATTAGAGGACAGGGAAATATCCTTAAAAGAATATCTCTGCACTAAGAACATTTGTATACGAATGACTCTCAGGAATACCCAGATATTGATTTCCAGTTTTTAAAATTTATTTAGAGATGTGTCTAATGCAGACAGAGGACTGCTGGTAATTTATCCTTTTCTCTGTTTTCACTGCATGTAATGTGAACTTGCAACAGGAACATAGCTGTGACCATTTCATCTAGGTTTAATTTTCATTTGTTCACAAGACTATTTGTATATATATATATATTTAACTAGGAAACTGTTGTTGCAGTTTGATTTGACATATACCGTATTTAATGTTATTTTTCGTACTCTTTAATTTTTCGTGCACCATCAAGCCATAAAAATATAAACTATCATTTTTTTCGTACACAACATTTCACATTTTTGGGGGGTCAACCTATTATTTTTCATACATAAAACGATGTATCACTTAGATACGCAAAAACAACCAATTTATTCTTTGCCAAGTATATTTGGTATAATCCCAAATGAGAAATATAAATATTTGTTTCCTCAATGAAACACAAACCCAATTATCTGATATCTTTGCGTAAATGCGTAACTGAGACATCTAATAATGAAAAAGAAAATAAACTACCGGTAAAGAAATATTCACCAATTATAGGTGTGTAGAAAGCCCTTTGCTCAGCTTACTCGGAAAGGGCAACTGTTTTGTTAACTGAGAATCTATTCGCATTGATCATATTGCCCTTCTTTGTCTTTTGTATCGGCGAGAAAATATAATGGTTGATGTTTTTGTTTTGTTTTTGTCCTTACAATATATACCGCTATTCATTAACAGCTGGACAACATCGTTAATGAGAGCTCTTTATTACGTCAGTCTGTAGCCAAGAAACGCGCGCATTTGAAAATGAGTTCTGAAGCCATTCGAGTTTATTTATCCAGTAAAAATAACATCTCAGTAGAGGATGAAGTGAAGACCACAGACCACTGAGCAATTAATCCTATTGTTTCTATATAGTAATGCAGTAAAAACTATATTAAAAAAAAAAACAATTAGTTTTAATCATAAATGCAAAAGTCATTGACTCCGTAAGTTTGATTTATATATAGGTAATATCTTCAAAGATCTTGGACTGTTCGTGCTTGGACATGTCTTCATTATTAAGTTTCTTCAAACCCTTGCCAAAGGGAGAAACTTTTATCCCACCACCACCACCTAAATGCACTGAACCACCAAACAAAAGGCAGAAAATTGGACCTGGACGGCCTCGAAAAGATAATGGTGAAGCCCGTCACCTGTCTGTTGCTGCAGTTGCCGAGATCGCCAATGAAAAAGATCATGCTGAACTGCACAAATCAAATACTGATGCAACAGATAATGCCATTATGCCACAAGATACTACTGAAATGGCGCCCATTATTGCCGAAAAATTTCCTGAGGCTGCATTAGACAAGCTGGACTACAGTAAAGATATGAGGGATATAAGCCAGTTTCCTGGTACTGCAAAGTCACCAGTAAGAGGAAAGTATAAGAAATGGGACATCAACGATAAAATAAGAATTGTTGAGGAGGCAAAACTATGTGGAATTAGGCCTATAGCTGCAAAGTACCACCTTACACCGAGTACTTTATCAAGCTTGATTGAAATGGATTTTTCAAAAAATATTCAAAGGAGAAAGAAAGGATCCATCCCAGGTGCCGGCCGACCCATTACATATTCACATGAGAAAGAGCAGGAAATTTTGTCCTGGTTACTCTGTATGCGGGACCATCACGTGCCTGTAACAATTGAGATGTTACAAAATTATGCTACTGTAGTTATTCAGGAGGAAAATCCAAAGTTTCAGGGCTCAAGAGGATGGGTTCATAGTTTTTTCAAGCGAAATGGACTTGCGCTGAGATGCAGAACTTCAATATCTTGAGACCTAGAGGAAAAAATAGACTGCTTTACCAGATATATAAGAAGGCTGCGGGAGGAGGAGGAATTTGATGAACATTTAATTGGAAATATGGACGAAACGCCAGTGTACTTCGACTTGGTACCAGGGAAGATGATTGATAAAGTCGGGACGAGAGAGGTGCGTGTTAGAGGTACCAGCAGTGACAAGCGCCATTTAACTTGCGTATTGACATTCCTGGCATCTGGTGACTTGTTGCCACCCATGATAATCTTTCGGGGAAAAAGAAACTTAAAGAATCTAAAGATCCCAAAGGGAGTTGTAGTGAAAGTTCAACAAAAAGCATGGATGGATGAACACCTAATGTTGGATTATATTGATGAAGTCTGGAAAGCACACATGAAGCACGTACCTTCTCTCCTAGTGTTGGATTCATTCCGTGGCCATTTGACTGATGAAGTTAAAAAAAAACATGAAAAAATCCAGAACAACAATGGCAGTAATCCCCAGTGGATGCACAAGTAAACTGCAGTCACTGGATGTATATCTAAATAAGCCTTTCAAGGGGCTGCTGCGGAAAAAATGGTCAACGTACATGAAGGACCAGGCTTCCAAAAATATTGCAACCAGGGAAGCTGGTGAGGAGGCAACCAAAAAAAATTCCAGCCCCTTCAAAGCAGCAGATGATTGACTGGAGTTTTGAAGCCAGTGAAGACTTGAAGAAGAAAAAGGACATGATAATCAGCAGCTTCAAAGTTACTGGCCTTTCAGATGCAATAAATGGTAGAGAGGACCACTGCATAAGGAGTGACAATGAAGCTCCATTGGAAAGTCTTTCAAGTGACGAAGAATGCGAATGGTTAGAGGGTTTTGAGCTGGAAGACTTGTAAAACTTTTGAACATTATGAATTTTTCATTGCATAATGTTTTTGCATTTTTTTTGTGCATTCGTCCAGCATTGGGTCACAAATTGTATCCTTGAAAATAACATGTGTTTATAATATAAAAATATTTTTTGATACACGTTGCTTTGTTGTTCCCACCTCCCTCCCTTTCTCTCTCTCTCTCTTAAATTCATTTGCCATTTTGTTCAATGGCTTCAGCACATATATCAGTAGATTAATATTGTTCTTGAGCTAATGGGCTTGTCTTACACATTTTCAACACCCCATGGGAAACCTCATTTCCCTACACAGTCTCCTTAATTTGATCTGTTGAGGTGAATCTGGTCTCCAATCCAGTATTTACTGGAAAAGACCAAGCTAAAGGTCAAAGAGTATTTAATTAGCATGTATATTACGTCTGCATAGCCATGTGGCCTACTGACAATGGATCCCATAATTACCGGTACAACAAAAACGATTTATCTATTCAGGTTTTAATTGCCAATGGAATATAATAGTGCCCTTGTAGTGTTTACATAAGGAATAACACAACTGACATGTAACTGATTCCTGAACAATACAGATTACTCTCTCTCTCTCTCTCTCTCTCTCTCTCTCTCTCTCTCTCTCTCTCTCTCTCTCTCTCTCTCACATAACAACAATCAGATTCTTGAGTTGAGAGCAGAATGAGACAGAATTTGTACATTTGTTTTGTACATTAGGTTGTCGAGTCGTGTGTTCCGTCGACCTTGTTCGGGTATGATCCCTTTATTTTTCATACACGGTCATTACCACAAAATGATAATTCTTTATTTTACATATAATTTTTCGTACACTGAAATTAATAATTATTTTTTCGTGTACGAAAAATAACATTAAATATGGTAAGCAAGTATAAATGGTAAATAAAGGTGGGGTAATGTGTTTTCAAGACAACAACAGGTCATAAGTTGATAATGGAATACTTGAAAGTTCCCTCTACTGGAAAGTCTTGCTTCCAATATGGCCACCATGGAGGTCATCTTGAAAACCTCGCTGTTGCTGCTCCTCATGGATGGTCATATCGAAATGAGCTTTTCACCTGAGGACTTCTTGTGGTGTGTAGAGCTTGGAAAAGTTTTGTATACATCTACCAGGTATCCAGTGATCTTAATGACCAGTTACCCAGGTACTTGATCAGTTACCCAGGTACTTGATCAAAGGAAAATTGTATTAAATGCATACTGACCTGAACTGCTTTGTTGTAGGTGGATGCTGGCATGAACAGCATGCAAAAGTATATTTTTTGGTGGTTGAAGTGTACAAGTATTTTTCAAGTTAGATCCATCAGAAGGGGTGACTTGTCATCACTGAGTGAGATTTTTGAAAAATAAAAAAGCCAGGCTTGATGGCTGGATAAATAGATAGGAAGTAAGGAAGGACAGAAGATAGGAAAGTCAACAACAAGACTCAGTGAAATATTCTTGTATTATTGAGTGGAATATGTCACAAATAAATTGACAACTTAAATTTGTTCTAATTAAATCACTAAAATACACAATGCTTGACATTTTAAATCCATTTATGTGATAAATCGATGAATTCAGTTATGTCATGCAGCAGTATAAAAATAGTTCAGAATGATCTGATTCACAATATCCTGTAATGTCAATTCCACATGTCTTACAAATAAACAATGAAAGTCAAGTCCACATTTGCTTTTGTTAACAGTATCCTATAAATGTCACTACCAAATGTCATCTGGTACAAAGTCCAAGAATTCATCCTTATTATCTGATATATTTCTGAAATCTTTAATCTTTGTCTTTTAAATCATTGTGGTCTAATCAGTGTAAATATCATCTGACGCCTTTTCCATAATAAACATTGTCTGACTCTCTTTCCTTGGTCTCACTGTCATATGCAGGTGCTTCTGTAGAGACAGCTTGGGCTCTGTACGTAACACTTTGAACTTAGAGTTTGTGAAATCTATTAAAAGTTGCAACTGAACACATGTCATTTGTGCAGCAAGATCAAATAACCACCCTCTGTTACTTGCTACTGAGCAAGTATCACCCAAGGCTCAATTAAAGGGTTGTTACATAGGTAAACAAGCTAAGAGATTAAGGTCAGAGATTTACTGGAAGAGGCAGAACTCGATTTAGCACTGAACAAGTACATGTATTAAATTCTTGGCTCAGTAAAAAGGATTGTTAACTTGAAAACAAACAAGTGCTGCCTTAAGAAGACAAGGGCTTATGGGGTCACTTGCACTGGTGAAAAATTTGTATACATTAAATGGATACCCAATTTTCTCATTTTATTACCTGGGTTATTATTAACAGGTGAGTACCCAGGTACCCATTGACAGCTCTAGTCATGTGAAGCTGTTCCTAAATATAACTGTTGCTGATCTGATATGAATATAGCCACCAAGGCAGTCCTTTTGAACATCTTATCACCATTTATTCTAAATGGATTGCTATATTGACATGGGGTTTTGATCAAAAGCCATCTTATAACTAGTTTGTCTTAAATGAAGGTAGTGTCACTCTAATATGGCTGTCATGGTGAGCATCTTCAAAATCTTATCTCCAGTCCTAATGAATGGATGGTCTTGCTCACTTAATGTTTTCACTAAAAGACTTCTAATGAAGTCTAGATTTTCTTAAATGAAAATGATATAGATCTGACATACAGTATGGCTGCAAGGCAGCCAATTTGAAAATCTTGTTATTGCACCAGAATATCAAAAAGAGTGTTTTGGCATTCAGCAGTTATAAAAAAAAATTTAAGTTTTGTCTTGGATTCCTTGAATTTCTGTCAGAGCATCAGTCCCTTCAAGGGACTCTTGTTAACCTTAAAACTGGAGGAATATTATCATGGAAATGTGTCCTAAAATTTTCTTTAGGAAAAATTTCCTAAATGAAATGCACATTGCATTAATATATTATATATTAGATAGTGTCCCATATTGTGGTAAAATACCTATGCCTCAAGAGAACTGCATTTTGGTAAAACCACATGATATTATGTTTTTGTATTAATCCCCAGAAGAACCATTTGGATATTAAATTCTTGTGTGAAAGTTAGAATTTGTTTGTCTAACCTTGATTCTTATGATTACATTGGTGATATTGGTGTTGGGGAATGGACATTTCTTGTTAAAATAAGTCATTAATGTTAGCAACTTTTATCTTTTACAGCTGAAAAAACTGGAGACTGCCTTCAAGATAATGTTGAAAAATGCTTCCCCTCGCATCGAAGTAGACACACCTTGGGATGAGGTTAGTAATGTTATCAATTCCAGATGACTGCTAAGAAGCCCTTTAGAGAGATCAGGCCCTGCTGTCATAAAACTTCTAAACACGAGTACATGCTCAACCAGAAATTTTCTTCAAAAGAAAATTTTATATAAGTCAAATTTAAGGTCGGTATCTTAGTGTTAAGCTGAAAAGATACTGTTTTTCAAAATGTGTATATTCTGTTAAAGGTTACAGATAATGGACATGCAAAGCTTGACATGTGTTTCTGCACCAAGTTGAAGTATTATATGAAAGTGGGACCTAATTTTGAAATGTTGTTAGATTACATAACGATATAATTGCAGTTTGTAATTTTTTGTGTGAAAATTCTTTCATTCTCCAAAGTTACCAATTATACATTGTGTCAGTAGTTCAATATAATTAACCCCGTCTTTGGTTGCTAAAAGGATTTGTGTGCAGAGTTTATAAACCTCACAGAAATGAACACCTCTTGGAAGGCACAATTCATTTTGGCTTGAAACTATTCAACATGTAACTTTTGGGGGGAGTTATAAGTATATTTTCATTAACATTTTCTCAATTCATTGTTGCAGTTACATCGATGGATGCTAGCCAGGTGTATTTTTTGTTAGGCAGACATTTTTATGTTAGACAATGGCAGCCCTTGGGTAGTAAATATTTTTGATAGAATATATCTTTTTTGGTTCATTCGGTATCATAGCTTGTAGTTTGCTGATTGCCATGAATGCCAATAATACCTGTATTCTTCCAGGGTTCCATGGCTATCATTGCTTGTTGTTTTCTGGTTAGATCCTTTTAATGGTAAAATGTTTACTCATGAACTACTCCATGAACCTACGAAAAAAAGCTTTTTTTCTCATTCTCATTTAGTTCCATCTGCACTCCTAGTCCCCCTTGACTGTTTTCGTATCCCTCCCAAGTAAAATGTGTGCAATGTGGACACAATGCTTGGTCTAATGTCCTTAGAAAACAGGGCTGCAAGAAAAGATCTGAGCCTACATCCACTTCAGAATCTCTCACAAGTCTCATGGTGGATGCCAAGATTACCCTTTCACCACCATGAAGATTCAGAAGACAATGCCAGATCTTGATGTAGTTGGAATATGAGACAATTCCAGCCAAGAGTTGGAATTGCACATACTTTCTTTAATAAGGGTATATCATTGAGATTGTCTACATTGGAATAGGATCCCATAGTTTATAAGCCTTTAGCTCTGCCCATGAGGCATGACAATTCTAAACCAAATATCACCCTGCCTGTTGGTGCAGAGTTGTACCTATCTCAGTCCATAATGCATGAATATACAATATTCTATATTCCATGCATGCACGACAATGTTCTTGCTTTATATGAAGGAGTATTATTTGACTCATGCTGATGGATGGAACGAACAAGCTGCAGTTTGACTTGTATGGACAGCCGTGGCATTATCATCTGTTGTATGCCATTCTAGCTGTCAGCCAGCTGGTCCAGCCACATGAAAATGGTCAGTATATGACTAGAGTGATCATGATTCACTTATCTCAGACTGGCAAGCCAACTGGCTATGTATTCTGATAGCTATAGTATTATACTCTGAACATACTGCAGAGAAATTGATCAGCTGATCCAAATATTAATATACCTCTTCAGAGCGAACTGGCTTTATTCACAGAACCAGCCATGTCAAACTGGCATTCTAATATACCACCATTATTAATGGCATATCCTGTGATGGATGTTGATGATGTTGCATCATTGTTGCTGTATGGATTGCCCTTCCCATGGACCCAGTCTATAGAAGATATGGAGTCTTCAGCTAGATGAAGGGGGTGAAATGGAAATGCCTGACTCATCTGATCCAACAAAGAAATAGATGGAATTCAGATTGCCAGCTATAGAAGAAATTTGTTGTATCTTGTCTATATCCAATTGTCTGCTTCCACCTACTGTCATCCCTACATACAAGGTCAAAGCCTCTGTTGTTGATGACGATGATAGTCCATAGGACATTGCCTCAGTCGTCAAAAGTTGCAGAAATCACAGCTTGTCACAGGACAAGTTTTGACCCAGGTAGTGCAAAAGCTTTATTTTCCAAGAGTCATTTGCCAGCTAGCTTCTCGTCTCACTGATACAAGTTGCACTCTGATGCATACTGTTTGGAAATACCTGATGTTGACAAGGATGTTTCCACTTTCCTCATGACTTCACCACTTTGTTATAAAGTGGATTGGCAAGTCTTCAATACTATGTCCAAGCTAGTGAGGAACGTTGTATCAACTTTCTCACTAATGGACTTTGCATCCTTGGCAATTTTTGTCTCACTGAAAAGACCATAAACAATCATGCCTGGGATTTGGTGAGCCATATTGCCAAGGTCATGATAAGGGCTTTTCACCACACCGTGGCTAACAACGGAATGCCTCCGGCAATATGGACTTGGCCAGATGAGATGCTCTCTTTCATTCTTCCTCTCTGAAGTCCCACTATGCAACGGTCACACACAACCTCCCGTTTATCTTGCTTCTTCTTGTTGGGTCTTGAGTTGCGGTCAGTAAGCTCAAGAGTTGCCACAGTAACTGTCAGCACAAGCTCCCTTATCTGGGTGCCCTACTCAGGCGTCATTGTAAACAAGGAACAGTTGTCAGCAGGGATACGGTAGAGGCAGTTCCCAAAGACAACAGAATAGCCATGACCATGCAGATTATAAGAGGTCATACACCCCTACTTCCTGCCATCAAGCAGGGTGAGGAGATAGAAAAAATGTTTCTCCTTCAGTGACTTACATTCTTCCTCGACACACTGGCAACCCACGCATGGGCGCCAGACTCCTTTTTCATCAGACTTGAATCAAACTCTCTCTACAAAACAGTTGGGTGATCCAAGATGTGTCAGAGGACCTAAGAATATCTTTCACTGGGCCTCCAATTTCATTGTCCACCTTCATGATGGTAACCCAGAGGGATCCCATGAAGGAAGATGGATTTACTAAAGATGGATATAAATAAAAAATGGGCAGTGGACATTGCACGAAAGCCGTTCACTTGAGACTACTACTCCAAACTGTTCTTGGTGATGATGTCCTGTGGCAGATTGAGACCTGTGATCGACTTCTACAGGCTCAACCAATTATTTTGGCCCGAAATTAAAGATGGAGATCATGAAGTTGGTCTTTTAAGTGCAACATGATGACTACGTGATCAGCTTAGACCTGTCCAGTGCATATTTTCACATTTCAGTGTTGAGGATGACATTACACAAATGTCTTCGTTTTCCCTATTTGGGCACAGTATATCAATTCTGTGTTCTTTTATTTTTCCTCAGCCTAAACTCTTGGGCCTTAACAAAACATTAGACATGTAATCACAAGGTTCAAGACAACCTCCTCTACAGAGATGCAGCATACCGAGACAACATTCTTTAAAAATGTTGGGTAAGTTCAACTTTGGTCAAAGATATGGACAACTTTTTTACCCTATTGCACAATCTAGGTACGATAATAATCGTGGAGAAGTTGGACCTTGTTCCTTCTCAACATTTTATCAATCTCAGTATGGAATTCCTTACACACCTCAGTCTCGTACGTCTCCTTCCCATAAACATAAAAACATTGTTCATGTGTTGGAAAAGATTTTAAACATAGTGTTTATCTCAGTGATAGACCTTCATCTTCCTTTGGCATGTTCATTGCAGTGGCCAGTTTGGTATTCTTGGTTGCCTTCATATGTGCCGATTACAAATGGCCCCTTCTATCCCAGTGGATAGGCCGTCTAGATCAGAATATTATGATATCGACTCAAATAAAAAAAATTTCTCAAGCAATGTGCGACCCAAATAAAAAAAAATTCTCAAGCAATGTGCGTGTTGAAATCGTTAAACTAGATAGTAGTATGCATGTCAGGACTACTTTTGTTCAGCAATGGTATTACTATTTTAGATTTTAATGGCATAACTTGTGTTTTTGCATTTAAGCTCATGACTGTAATCGTGTTATCTGAGTCCTGTTTGAGTTTGATACATGAAACTTGGTAGTGGATACATCTTACTGGCCAGCATATCCTCATAGCAAAAGTAGGTCATTATGACCAATATGTTATGCTCACTGAATTGGGTAAAATTTTATTATCAGACACTGTTTAGTGTGGAATTATGAAACATGCCATGACCTACATTTTACTTTTTACTGGCATTGGTCATGTTTTTGTGTTATCTCACGATAACATGTTTTGGCATGCAATATGCATACTGTCACTCCTTGAGATGTGAAACTTGGTGAGGGGATGCATCTTGATAAGTACTATACCATTATTGCAAAGGTCTCGGAGACTGAGTATGACTTTCCCCATTATAGTGCGGTAGTTGGAATCCATAACTGCCAATTGCATTATGTACCAAACAGCAGTATAGCAAAAATGATTGAAAGTTATGAGTGTACTTGTGTATTAGGTTGGGCAGTAAACAAAATGCCAGTCAAATGTATAGTAAGTGATATTGAGATATGTTGTCAACAGTATTGCACATGTGACTATATATATATATATTTTAAAAGTGGACTGCATGAATTTCATGCGAGACTGCAGCTGTAGTGGATAGACAAGGAAAGGAAGTCTTTAGGTAGGCAATGGCTTACAGTCGTTCACATATTTAGGGACAGCTGTTTCATTTTATGAATTTGTTCACCCAGGTGAGGCCTCCTCTGAAATAGGAATATGTCTCTCCATTGCTAACAGCTTGGCTTTGATTTTTATAGCCGTCGTAGACACAGCTTGGTTGTTTCCTTATTGTGCACATTTTATTGGGATCACCTCCATTTGATTCTTTTCTTTTCTCCATCCCAAAAGGATTTTTCATACACTGAAAATTCTCTAGCAGTTTCTCTATTGCTGGTTTCAAACGCTTTAGTAACAACTTTTAGTTTAAAATCAGCAATGTATGATTTACACTTGGACATGATCAGCGGTCACTTGTATGCTTTTGTATCTAAATGCAAAGAATTGAACAGAACCTGGTTTTTCAAACCCACTATAGGATTTTCACAGCAGTATAGAAGTCTTTATTATAGTAGTTTTAAAGGTAATACAGCCACTTGTGTGTATCGACCATCTGGTAGGTTTAATGCATCTTACGATGTCATGTAAACTTGTAGCCTCGTGCAAACCAAATAACTTCCAGCAGCCATTCTTTTCACCTTAATATGACAAAACTCAATAGGAATTAATGTTATTTTGCTGAAATGAAGGCTGTCAAATGCAAAATATTTCAATCTAGTTTAATAAAAGTTTGGAGGAAAAAAATTAAAGAAACTTTGTGATTACATTAGCATGTCTATACTGTATAACACAGAATGGTGCATTGTGATGGGACTGTAAGCACAAGTGGTCAGTTTATGTGAACTTATGTTAGGCTTTTTGCAGGGTATAAGTGTGGATGGGGTATTTTAAATATTTTTTTAAAACAAATGGTGACTTTCTGCATGGTATATGCATGGAGGGGGTATATGTGTGAAAGTATGGTGATTCACAATGGAGATTATACAAATTTCTATTATCATTTATTGCATTAAGATGGTAATTACATATGAATGGATACTCTTGGTAGCTACATTTTAACATTGTCTATATTTTGTAAAGGCTAGGTCACGAATTGAGAATGACCCTGAATTTGAGATGATAACCCTGGAAGCTGAACGTATACGCCTGTACAAAGAGTACTTGATTGCCTTGGAAGAGGCCTGTGCACATCACCATGCTAAGAAAAAGAGATCAAAGAAACACAAAAACAGACGATCTCGTTCCAGGTCAAGATCTGTAAGTAGTTCATGGCAACAAAAAATTGCATGTATACCTCTCTTGGGTTTGGCATGTATGATTAATACATGGAAATGTTATAAGATAATATTATTTATTTGAAAATGCACCAGTACTTATATTTTTATTTTGCCCTGAAATTGTAAATACCTAACTCATTATAATGTGATCCCCATATTACAACCATGAACAACAATAAGGTTTGGTTCAGTGCTCGCATTTTGGCTAGTGAGCATATTTACATGATGGCACCACCACATATACATTGAAGGTTTGAATTTGCTTTGAATGAAGTACATCCCTTGGATTCAAAACATAGGCACCACTGCACTAAACTTAAATAATGTCTCTGAAATACAATAAGGAAGTTTGAGAAATAATGCTTTGAAAATTATTGTAATACTGTAAAAACTGAGTTGTTCTTTGCTTTGATGTAAGTGACCTTACACACTGTTTTACAATGCTACGGTAATAGTTATAATATTATGGAGGAAATGGCAGTTACACATCAAAGTACTAGTATAGTCGCCAAACAAAATTCCCTCTTAACCCAAGCTAGTTTCAGGGTTTTAATGATTAACTGGCCTGGATTGTTGTTGGAAAACAAAAGACAAATCTGCTAACTATAACAAAGGAGATGCCAAAACAACCAGCTTTCCAGTGTGTGGAAAGTTATGATTTTGTTCACACTGCCAGTAGATGTATTATAATGCTTGTCACAATATCTCTTTTCAGCTAGGCAACTGTTTACACATCTGGGTTCTTTGGCTTGACATTAATTAATTTGATTGGCACATAGTGCCCTGGTACAAGCATTCTGTTGTAGTTTGAACCTTGCATCAAGGAATTTTTATAAATGCATGTTTAAAATATGGGCTAGTAGAAAACACAAAAAAAGGTTGGTTCCCAACATGGTTTAACATCAGATGATTTTGTTTGGTAAATAATGGCTGGTGCTTGTGATGATAACAATGTTTTTTTGAACTATATCAGATTATTTGGAGCTGGGAAAGTGTTAATGAACACACCGTTGAGTGATTTTGAACTTGAAAATGATTGAATACGAGTCTGATGTACATGCTGGATGGACAAAAACAGATGACATGCAAGTCAATCTTCTTTCAGTAGTATTTTGAAATTAAATATAGAAAAGGCAGAATACCAAGCCTAATTAAAATACAAATGATTTTAAAGTAGAGTACAATTTTCATTTCTTTTCTCAATTTTGCACTGCAGGCTCTTTTGCTACAGAACTATAATGCCGTATAAGATATAAGATAAATTGAATAAATAAGAATCTAAAATGAAATTAAAAAGTAAAGATTTTTACTTCATCTCTTAAAAATGTCACAAAGGCAAATATAGCATTTGGAGCAGATATAAGTCTTCAAAGCTCTAATTTAAGAAAGTGAAACTTTGGCAGAGCTTATGTTAGTGAAAAATCTTATTTTGGAGTAGAAGTACCCAAAAGAATATATCCATGAGCTGTGGTAAATTGTGCATAACTGCCATGAAAAACAGTTTCCCAAATTGTTCCAGTTGGCTATGCTAGCTATGTATATGGCTCTTCAGACAGCAGACTGTGAAAGTGGGGGGGGATCTCAGCACAAACAATATTCATACACAGATGAGGCACAGATTTAGCTCAGAAGAGTCAACAGATTATTGCTTATACAACTAGAGGTGACAACTTTAAAAGATTTTGATCAGTATAGAGCTCGCATAGAGTGGTGCAGGAACAAAGTGAGACAGATATTGAAGTGTTAGGTAAATATTGAATTATGGATGTTTCATTCTCGCCCTTTTTTTCTATTCTCCCTCAGTTTTGTGACAAGGGGGGAGTTCCCACCTTTTGATAAAATCCTGGCAGCATCGCTGAGAAAGTCAGCATTTTGCCTCCCACAGTTGGCAGAAATTCATAAGATTTTCAGCTATCTTTATCCATGACCCGGGGATTCAAGAGCCTTTTTTTTCTCAGAGAGCCTATTACCAACATCATATACTGTGTGCTGGCACCGCACACACTCGGACATGTTCATCATTCCGAAAGTTGATAATTGCATGAATATAGATGTCAGATCTGAAGTTGTTTAAAGTCAATTGCAGAAGTGTTTGAGGTGACTTTGAAACTACTGGGAAATGTAGTGGTGATGACATTGATGCTTGACTTAGCATCTTTGGTGATGTTTCGTTAAGCCTGAAAAGTGAGAAACAGAAATGCATGGGAGTGAACTGCTCACATAATCAAAGCGAGTAATAGGTTAGTTCACCACCTCAAAGCCAATGCCCTTACAATTGCATTGAATCTTGATTTGATACGATGTGACACTTTCCTATATTTATAACACTGGAGATACATCACTCCTTGGATTTACAGTCATTGGCATTGGGCCCCTCTCCACTCCATTGTTTGGGGTTAGTATAGAGGATATAAAGATTTAGAGGATGCAAGAAGTACCCCTCCAGCTCTCCTTACTCCCCCTCCACCTGTTCATCTGCAACAATCTCTACTACAGAGGAGATATATTTGGAGGCAGTATGATTGATAGCAGTCAAGAACAAACAACAGACTTGTCCAAAAGCAAGACTAGAGAAAGATTCATGTCAGTTTGGAAGACAATTTAATAAAAGTGAAAGGAAACAAAGTTTATCTTTCCCCAAGCCTCCCAACAACTGCCATTGACTTGTTAGTCCCACCTGCTATTAAGAGTTTACAGCTGAGAGTCCCTCAGTTTGAGCCAGACTTCTCTATTTCTGTCAAGCTCAAATCAACATAATCTCAAATAATTGGTGATCCAAGTAGTGCAGAATGGCTTCAGATTTCATTTATCTAGCTCCCTCTTCTTTTTTTATCCCCATCTGTAAGATTCTAACATTCTGTGATGGAGATCACTTTGGTACTCTTCAAGTGGATAGAGGAGATTTAACAAAAGGGTTTTATTTCAAGGCTTTTCCTGATACAACGAGCATTTTTTAAATACAGATCATTGATAGACCAAAGACAGCTAATTAGATTCATATTAGCACCAAATTTCAAGATGGAAACCTAATGATTGGTTCACCTTTACATCACAAGGAATGCGCTTTCAATCAGTCTCAATATGACTGATGGATACTTTTATGTCCATATCGATCCATCCTCACAGAAGCTTCTTTAATTTGTATTCCAGGGAACAATGTACAAATTTTGAGTGCTACCATGCAGACAAAATCTTAGTCCATGAACACTGACAAAAAGAATGAATTGCATCTCATTGTTCAGGCCTTCCCATTACCAGCCACTTTAGCATACCTAGACAGCTTCAGGAACACATGATAAGTACTGTTTTGCTACAGGAAATGAACAGCCTTATCCCATTTTTCACTTGCCTGGACCTTTTAGTGAATTGGAAAAAGACGGATCATATTCTTTCTCAACATTTCACCTGTCATGGTATGGAATTTCGGACCCATCTCTATCTGATTCATCTTCCTTGCTTGGATTACCAAGCTGTCATGGTTGATCTCTAACAAGAAGGTGTTCCAGTGAGTGATTTTTTGCAACTCTATTTACTAATACTGGCTGCCATGTATAGCCTATCATTAGCTGAAAAACGGTGTTAAACACATAACCAACCAAGTACAGTGGCAGATTTGATTCCTCTTGTCCACATAGATATGTGCCCAATGCAGATGGCATTGCTTGTTCAGTGAGGCCCATTTTCTGGTGGTCTAGATCAGCACAGCTTGATCTCTACAGGATGAAATAGTCAGATGACAGGCAATGGCTTATGACAGGAATTTATTTGAACCAGACCATGATTTGTATGGATGCCTATTCTCTCAGCTGGGGACTCACCTGTTGCTTTAGCTGGAACCCTGGAGGAGATATCATATAAGCCTTTTGGAAATTAAGGCTGTAAGGAATGCCTTTCATTCTTGATTAGAGAACCTATATAGGAAAGTGATCCTCCTTAATCGGACAGTTCTGTGGTGGTCACCTACTCTCTCAAACAGGAGAGATCAAATCATCCAAATGGTCTGAGAGTTTCTATTGCTGGTGCACAGGATAAGTCTAAATCAGACACATTCTTGTCAGACTCGTTGTGCTGGCAGATCCTCTCTCAAGAAGGAGTCAAATTCAACACAGCTAGTGGTCCCATTATCCTTCAGTCTTTCAGTGGATTTCCACACTTTCAGTGGCATTTGGTGATGGATCTTTTTGTGATGAGGTTAAATCACAAACTGCCCACCTTTGTCTCTCTAATAACTTATCCAGAAACCTGGGCCTTAGTAAGTTGGGATGGGATCTGGGGTATACCTTCCCGCCATTTATTCTGATTCCAAGAGTCAGTCAGATAATCAGGGACCAGATTTGCAACGTGGTTCTGGTAACCTTACTCAGATGACACAAATCATGGGCATGCAGGAGTTCCATACCCTTTCAGTGGATGTGAGCTGTCTCTAGTTCTGGTTGGATGGTTCCAGAGTCCTCATGATACAATCAAGTTAGAACTGGTTGCAGTCTTTGAATAATCAAAAGTTGTCATCCTCTGTGTCTCTCTCTCTCTCTCTCTCTCTCATATGAACATGTAGAGAGAGACAGCTAAGCAAGACACAGTTGATGTTGTCAAACTTTATTTGAAACGCACTGAGAAGAACCTTGGGTCCGAAAAAACATATTTTTTATTCTTGCTCAGGCAGAAAAAGATAATATATCCCCTCAAGCTCTGGTGTGTGTGGCTGAAGTGGGTATTTCTAGCAATCTCAGCAAGTCTTACTTTTTAACACCAGGTTTTCTGATCCTAGATACATTAGAAGCCATTTTGGCTTCTTGAGATTTTATCTCCAAGAGCTAGCATTACAGGGATGTGAATTGAATCTACTGGGTCGGGTGAGGACATCCTGACCATTTTAAGATTAGCATAAGCTTCTCACAGGTGCATGTTTATATCTTTCTCTGGATTCATCCAGATTTTATTTTTTTTACTTAATAAGTTATTTGGGTTATGTGACATTGGTTGTGCTACTGTTAAATTAGCAGATCAGTTTATCATTTTTAAAAGGCATTCAGACTTTCTTATTTTGAATCCAATGGTAACAGTTGGATGCTCATACATGTCCTTCTGCTCCTCCTCCTCTTACTTCTCCTCCTCCTGCTCTTACTTCTAATCCTCCTCCTCTTATTTCTCCTCCTACCTATTATACTAATGTTAATGTGTTAGGAGAATATATTTAAAGGAGAAAGTAAATTTTTTAGTAAATTATGTTTTTTGAGTATACCCATGGACATGACTGGTGAACCCTCACACACCTCCCCCCAATTTCAAGCATATTCTTTATTGACGTATCACTCAGCTTAAACTGGTCTACTGTTGCTATCTGGTGGTGGAAAGGTGCAGTAATGGGTAAGACGTTTTTCCCGTTGTATATATATATATATATATATATATATATATATATATATATGTGTGTGTGTGTGTTTATTATATGCTCATTTGTCTCCTTTAACTTTACATTGTCAGAATCATGCAATATTTTACGATATTGCATACCGTCATATTGCACTCGTGTGCATGACACGTGTGCCCAATAGTGTATTAGGAACTACTTAGAAAACAAATCATGTACACTCATGTAGTAGATGCTTTACGTTTTGGTTGATTAAATTTGTTTCTGAATGAGCTAAAGCAGATGTTTCGTGGACTGCCACATACCAGTGGCTTTGCAATATTCTGCATTAACTTTTTTGATACAATGTTTTGGATTTCAGCTAGCGATAGACACCAGACAGGTCATAAAATTGTTGGGTCCCTTCAAATAACATGCAAGTGACAAGGCATAAACGTATCTCCTTTAGCTGGTAATAAGAACGGCAAAAAATATACTTAGTTTTACATCCAGAATTTCCTCAAAATGTACTGTCTTTGTTCTGCAAATCTGAATTACATGAACCATGTCATGGGTTCTAAAGCTTGATTACACATTTCAAAATTGTAATTTCGACTACATAACAAGTGCAGTTACATCCTCCTTACTGCACTCAAAATGAAATGAACATTATATTCCATAGCATCTTTTTGATAATTACTATTGAAAGACTTCATATTTTTCCCACATTATGATTTCAAACATTCAATGACAGAACAGAAACACACTTGCAGATGTCAACACGCTGCTCCCTCACTGCTGAAATCAGATGTACTTCATGTAGAATTGGCACAGAAAAATCCATTCCATAATCAGAAAATTTCATAAAATTGACAAGACTACCAAAATCTATTCATTCCAGACCAAACAGAAAAGTTGTTGCAATACGCATTCATACACAATATGACTCTAAATTTCAATTTTAAGTAGACCAAAACGCCATTTTCTTTCGAAAGTGATGTCTTCATGTCTAGCGCGCGACTAAGTTCAAATTTATCTGGGTGGAGTTATGTGCGCATTAATGTTGTTGTTTACTGATGAATCTGCGCTTGTGTATTTAGTTTGGAATACAGCATAAATTCAGTTACTTTGTTTCTCGTAGTGTATTTTTGTTTATATAATTAAGCCTTAGGTAGAGTAAGAAAATGAGCATATAATAAAAAGTTTACTGCATTTGTATGTGAAAATATGAACTTGTTTTGTCGGATGGATATACTGCACTCCCAAAGGTCATGCAGTATATCCATCTAAAAAAAACTTGTTCATATTTTCCCATACAAATGCAGTAACCTATAAATATGCTCTATGATTTTTTTACCACAAGATGTATAAATTTTTCATTAGAAGGAATGAGGCTCATCTTGTTTCCTTTAATGAAAAATTGGAGTGATATATCAAAGATACAATCTGCTTTGGAAATAAGTTGCTTTTTTTATTTATTGAATTTCTGTTTTCATTAATATTGATTAAATGAACAGAAGACAATTTAAGCATGAAAGATGTTTTAAATGAAGAAAATAGAGCACTATAAACTCAGAATGGTTGAACATTGAACATGCTGGCTGGCATATTGAAATAAGTGGGAAATATAAACTAAGCAAAATGAGGAATCAGTAAGAGATAATTCAAACATTTAAATGTATTTACAGTTGATCTACGTCATTATAATTTAACTAAGATGGCTACTGACCATACAATTGTTTTTAGTCTCCATTTCTAACTTTCCCATTCCATTGGGTTTGTGTGACTACAGTTTGCCATCATTCATGTATGTCCTGAGACATTATCTCATGAGTCAAAAATCCACCACGCTCGTTTTTTCAATGAGTTTTGCTGGTTTGGTTAAAAGAAAAAGATAGGGAGAGAGAAATAGAGAGGTGTCCTGGGTTGGTCAGACATATGCTAACAGACTGTACAAGCGAGAGAAATAGGGCTGGGGAGACTTGCCATAAAGGCATTTATTCATTGTCCATCCCGGTTTTTTATTGGTCAGTTAGTTTGCCACCTTATCAAGCAACACAGAGAGAAAGGCTGGGGGTGGGTGGGGTGGCCTTCAGATGTTATAATTTTATCTGATTTTAGACCCTTACTAATAGGTTTTATAAAATAGGATGAAAGAAATGAAAACAAATAAAACATGAAATAGAATACAGTAAGTCTTCCTCCTAACCAATAAATGTACCGTACAGTCTTGACAGGCTATTACAACTTTGAATCATTGGTATTGTGAACGCTGTATTAAAATTCTGTGCAACGTGTACACCTAACTGTTATAAAGTCCCAGGTTCTTGTAGGTTACTTGGGGTAAGGTCATTTTTTTCTCTCTCATTCTACAGGCTTCCCCATATTCTATCTCATATGAATGAGGAGAGAGAGAGCAGAGAGGATTTTAATGAAATTTTGTTGAGGGATTATTAATAGTTTTGTAAAATATTTGCATTCTGATTGATGATGTCCATTTTCTGCATGCTGTATGAAACTGAAGTTATAGGTGAAACAAAAAGTTTGACCTTGTATGCATGCCTGGCAGATCTCTTATTGATAAGTCCATTTTGATTTTAGATTGAACAAAATCACAGTCTCAGATTCAAGCTTATAAATTATATGATTTCCAGGTCAGGAGAAAAAAATTAATGATCCGTCTCCATGCTCATTATGGACAGGTAAATGTGGTCATTCAGCCAAGTTTTGTGTTTCAGTCAGCCATTGTGGTAGGGCATCCATATTCCATGAAAACATTTCTCATTTTTTGTCTTATTTGCCATGTGCATTTCAGGATATCCAGTTTAGGTTCTCTTTTGATAAGATTTTATTTAGAATATATGAATTTTTAAAAATTGTATTAAAAGCCTTTTTCCAAAATTTGTCAGACTGAAGTGTCAGAAGATGAGAGTTCCAGACACAGATCAAAGAAAAAGAAGAAACATCGGTCAGAGTCCAGGTCAAGGTCACCTAGCTATCACTCAGAATCAGGTAATGCTTTTGTACTTGCACCATTCCAATCACCAGTTATGGCTGTCCCATAGTGATCAGCAGACTTGGGTTGGATTTGCATCTTACACTAAAGGCAGCAATGTGTTTTAATGTAACAGTGTTTGTCATGGTTTGTACAATGTTTTGAAAATCCTTGAAATCGAGGAGTTACCTTCAAAAGTACATGAAATTTGAAAAATTTGATTTATCCTTGATGCTTTTGTAAGGCTCCTTGAATTTATTTTAGGAAATGCAAAACATAAAAATGGAATAATAATTTTAAAAAAATTTTATTTAAAATTATGCAGTGATAAACAAAGTAACATATCGGGAAAGATCATTGTCTTTCAGAAAATGTTTCTTGAAAACTTTTGAAAGTCCTGGGAAAGTTTTTGAAAAACAATAATCAGGGGCTATAGAAACCGTGCTTGTAATACAGGATGTTATCAATTTTTGGTGTCAGTACAGTGACAGTATAATGTATATCCTGGGAAAAATCTTAATGGGATCAATTTAAATCAGTTATTTTCCAATTTAAAATTAAATTTTATATCTCTGACAAACGAAATTGCAACATATACCTTGCATATCCTATGTTGCTTTCAGTGCAATAAAATAATATCTTGCAGTCATTGTCCAGATTACTTTATATCCCAGTTTGTGTATCATACCTCAGTTTCACTGTAGCTTGTTCAGTGCTATTTTTACAAAAGCGGTATGAATGTTGATAGATTCCTTGAATCTTCGGGCAACCACAGGATATATTTGAGTTGCTTCCACTTTGATTGTTAGTGATTTTCCCTCAAAGATGCCCCAGTAGAATAAAATAATGACTTTCAACTAGTTGAATTTTACCTGTATTGGCATAATCTGCAAGGTAGGTTAGAACATAATTTTGTTGTTAGACCTGCAGTAAGACTGAGCATATTATGTTATGATGTTATACATTCATCTGTTACCAATTTTTGTCACTGCCAATAGGTATATATATATATATATATATAGTTGTATGTGGGAAACTCAATGGTGTATACACCCCCCACTCCCGATTGTATGGCCCATTCTGACTTGTCCCCCCATCTGACGTATTGACACATCTGCAATCACACATGACCAGATTTCAGACACATTGATCTCACATTTTTGGAGTTGCTTTAAATTTCTACAGAACAGCCTCCACCCCACTCAATACCCATTCCCAGGTATTATATGAATCTTTTAAAACCAGACCACTCTTTACCTTATCAAAAGGTTTCAGGTCTCTGTCTTGAACCATATAGGAGGAGTTGCGTGACATTACACACACACACACACACACACACACACACACACACACACACACACACACACACACACACACACACACACACACACACACACACACACACACACGGAATTACATAATTCCTGCCTTTACCACAAAAAGAACAAGGAGTAAATACATTTTCCATCCATTTTAGTCACTTACACTCTGCTATATGCCCTCAAGATTTATAGACATGGGAGGTTATTCCATCTAATCTTTTGTGTATTCAGATGATCATTTTTTAATATTGTATTTCAGATAGAGAAGATCGTTCCTCCAAGAAACACAAGAAGAAATCAAAGAAGAAAAAACATGCTTCTGTAAGTGCATAAGAAAATCTATATCAGTCAATACAATTCATAATCTAAATGTTTATCTGACCAAGTTATAAGGCCAAGTGGGCCTATAGTATTGCATCCATTGTGCATCACGTGACTGAGGTTGTTCATCAACAGTTGTTTACAGTTTCTGCTGGAAACTCTCTTCGACAATTTTGATTTATTAAACTCCTTAAAATTACTGCCCAGCAAAATTGGGCCAAATTAACAGAGAGCATCTTGACCTCAAGACCTTTCAAATTTTGTACAAAAGTTTCTAGTCAGCCATCAAATATGGACACTGCTACTTAAAATGAGGAAAACATTTCTAAGAACCATCTAATAGAATTGGACTCGTGTTGAAATTAAGACCCTTCAAAATTGTGTCATCAAATATGTCTCCCCTTTTCCAAAGATAGTTATCCCTAATGACTTTTCCAAAAGAATTTAAGCAAACTGACCATTTTGGTATCATTTCCTTATGATCAATACTGATGGTTTTGATAGAACATCTAGTTCAGCTTCATTATGAAGGACAGAGAAACCTTTATGCTACTTTTTTGTTGCACAGAACCTTTATCCATAAAGGCGTTTTACATTGCTATAAATTTAGAAATTCACAATCATTACTTCAGATATTGAAAACCAGAAAGGACTGCTAATTACAAAATTGACTTAATTTAATTTGATTTAATGGAGATAATTCATGTATCAAAATTACCTAGACTGTTGCTTTATACCAGTCTTCTTGAACAAAAACTCTCTGGAATTGTATGAACCTTGTCTGAAATTTCATATGAAATTGATTCTGCTTTTGTCCATCAGTCTCCATCTTTTGGTATGTCACAAAATATTTTTCTTGAGCTTTTGGACACAGAAAAAAATGTTGCATCTAAAATATCATATATATTCTTACATTGCTCTTAATTCTTCAAATAATGTTGTACATATTTTTAGAATGATTGTGCCATTGATTCCTTTCTGTTTTTGCTAATTGAGGTCATACAGATATAATTTAATTCTTGGTATAATTCCACAGTAATTGGTGGTGAAAAAAATAAACAAGCATTCATAAGATAAATACAGACCATCTCATCAAAAAAGGATAAACAAGCATAAATCCTTTGGACAGTCAGAATTTGTACAATATTGTTTTCTACTTTTTATATTTACATACATTCGTGCAAAGCTGCAGTAAATGCATTGTGGATTTTGGATTTCCTACTCAATACTGTGGAGCTGGACATGGAACAAGGGATTAAGTTTCCACCACGAATACTGGATGTCCACTATATTTGGTGGATGTCCACTATATCTGGTGGATGGATGTCTATTAAATCTGGTGGATGTCCATTAAATTGGAACTCTGTTGCTGATTTTACTGCATTTGCCTCACAAACCAGAATGCTAAACAGGACCGCTTTGGTGGCCTAAGCGGTTAGAACATCCACCTCAGATGCAGGAGGTTGTGAGTTCGAACCTCGGCAGAATTGTACCAAAGACTTATAAAAGTAGTATACTGGCAGCTGTCTCGCTTGGCACTCAGCATTAAGAGGTTAGTGTTAGGACTTGGGTTGGCCTGGAGTCAGGATAATGTGACTTGGTGGGACATGATGCTACATGTCTGAGGCATGATGCCCCAGTGCTAGATATCACCATAAACTGTCACACTGCAGACATAGTGATATGACTACAAACAGATGAGAGACACCTTGACCACAGCATGCATCAATTTCATACCTTTACCCCAGCAAACTTAAATAGTAACTTTGCTTATGGTATTTATCAGTGGCCTAGCTAAGCATCATGCACAGATGAACATGCATAACAGAGGAAAATATGCCAGGTTTTAAATTTCTTCATTACACCCCCAAAATACCTGCCCCATGATGGAGAATACACAAGAATTGCCTAGCTACAACATCCCATATTATCAACTATATGTACATGTACCTGCAGCAAACACACATGCAGAAATTTTTATATTTTTCTGGATCAAGATGATGTACATGTGGGGCCCCAGATGGCAGAGTGGTTTAAATTGCTCACCTATACCGATCATTGCCATCTCACCTCTGACCACAAGGGTTCGAGTATCATGCTTGGCCAATGTCAGTTTCCGAGAAAGCTTCCAGTAGCTTCCAGAGGGTACCTGGTTCTTCCCAGGGTTTTCCCCGGTTCTTTTTCCACCAGTTATTCTTATATAGTCTATTATGCAATGAAAAATGGGGGTATGTGAGAAAGCTTGCCAGTAGCTTTCAATGGGTCAGTGGTTCTTCCAAGGGTTTTCCCAGGTCCTTCTCTACCTGATATACTAGCCACCATGTATAGTCTATTATGCAGTGAAAAATGGGGGTATGTGAGAAAGCTTGCCAGTAGCTCACCATGGGTTGGTGGTTCTTCCAAGGGTTTTCACAGGTCCTTCCTCTACCTGTTATACTGGCCACCATGTATAGTCTATCATGCACTGAAAAATGTCCTTAAACCCAAGACAGTAACAATGAGATACACATGCTATACTTGAAAGTTTTCTTCTGTTACTTTATCTGTAGATTTATAAATTGACTTTGATTATTAGAAAGTATGACAAGTTTAAAATGTGCAAAATTAGTCTACACTTTGTTGACAGCAGTGCTTTATTAATGGGTTCTTCATGTCATTTATGATGTCTTTTTCATGAAAAATGTTTGTTCATTTTGTAGGAGTGGCATTCTTACTTTGAAGTCAGTCACTGTGTCTTAGCTTCTTGCATTAAGTCAACAATGATCAGTCAGGAAGTACTTGCTTTAAGTCAACAATGATCAGTCAGGAAGTACATGTATTCACAGTTCCTAACAACCAATGGTTGTCTTGTTTTAATGCCAAGCTTTGATATTATTCTTGGCATCGATGTTTCATAATAAACATTTACTGCTAGCAGAAAATGTTTCTCGTTATCACAAAACCAAACACTGAAACTAATAAGTAATAGTTTGTGAAAAAGCAAATTTAGACTTGTAACATGATATGAGAAATGCTGTGAGGTCAAGTTGTGATTTTTTGTGTAAAACTTGGTTTCTGACAGTATATAAAGCAAAACATAAAATTAATTTTTATTTTCCAGATTAATCTTTTGATGTGTAGATTAGAATCTGTCATAGTCACACATACAGCACATGCATCTTGTTTGACGGAAAATCCACATTCCGACAGTGGACCTTAATCATTTTCACTCCGGTTCCATCTCATACTGGACATAGTGCTTGTTGTTGATTGTACACATTGTGACTTGTAGTGGATGGATTAAGTTTTATTGCCCCAATTAGAAGTCACAGCAATATAATTATGTAATCGTGGATGCCTACTACATCACATGGTACTTAACCTGTCATCTCAGGTGCAGTAGATAGTGCAGAATGCTCTGTTTAAGTTGTACACAATGCTGTTTAATATTCAAAGACTTGGTCACTAAAACACAATCACAGACGTGTATTGCGAGAGATGAAAGGTTTCTGAGCAGAGAATGCTGAGACAGTTTAGGTGTTTCACAAAAGATACAAAGTTTAATTATGGTAATTCTAATATGAAAGAGATTCTGTTTATAAACAAATAAAACGAAAATGAAATCAAATGTAAGTATTAGCTTCATTCTGCTGGTCACTTTTAAATTGTTTGCTAAACATGTTCTTACACAATGAGATATACACATCGCTATCCAATATGCAACTTCTGCTAGTCCAGCCTGTTTAGTACTGCGAAATATACACGTCCATAGAACACATTTTCTCAGGAACTAGACATGTTTACTTTTTTTTACCACTGACTAACTCTTGTTATGCAGGTTTTGTGAAGCATATGATGCTGCATTCTGTAATCAACAGCTTAATAAATGTGTTTAAGATTGCTGGTTTGGTCATCTGACAAGTTTACATGTAAAATTATCAAATGGATGGAAGTGATGAAAAAAGTGTAATCATTTAAAATATTTTTGGGAGGAGATGGACTTGTATGTATTATTTTCAGTTAATGCAGATGTAATTTCTTTGGTACAGTACATTCCTTCAGTCTACATGACAAATACTGCAAACTGTCCCCAAATGTGAAGCAAATATTGTTTATCAGTTTAGTTACTAATTTGTTACACATTGACCCAAATATCTTTTTTAAGAAGTTGATGTGAATACATGTTTAACATTCTTTTGCCAAGGAACATGGATATAAGTGTATATCTCTACAGGGTTTAGCAATTAGGTAAATGATGTCGAGTTACTGAAATTATGCACATAATCATCCAAATGGCACTGAATCTATGGAACTAAAACTTAGCTTCAGATCACGTGAACAGATTTTGGAATAGTACAATTAAAAGCAATAATAAACAAAAGAGAAAAGGGTGGGACCAGTTAGTATGCATTCTTGTGGGAAAAAACTTTTTCCCCATGTTGCAGTAGCAGTTAATTTCTCCAGTACATCCATCATATCATCATCTTTTGCAGTTCAACTGAAATGCCTGCTATTACGCAAATTTAGTTGCAAGAAAGGTTTTAATGCATTAGCAGATAATAATTTCAGGCAATATACAAAGCATTGATAGACATTATGTATACAGCTTATGTGTAATACAGTACAAGTTAAAGAAGAAAAAAACTGTTTTGAAACTTAAACTAAGCCAATGTAATGAAATAAATCATATTATGTCATAAGTTCAGTTATTTTGTGTTTTGTGTATCGAGCAGTTTTAAGAAAAATATATTTTTTTCAAAGCACTTTCTGACAGAGTGGCTCCATTCTTTTGTACTGCATGTGGTATTTGACCTTGGATTATTGTTGCCTTTAATTCCACATTGGAGTTCTTAATTTGTTCAAGAGACTAAACTTAAGTTTTGGTTGCCAAAGATTCAACCTTGTTGAGGCAATTGTTCATTCTATTTCAGCAATTTCATATTGTTGGCTTAATTTCTAAACCCTGTCCAAAAATTTATACATATTTTTTGTATTCATGCCAATTTCTTAGTTGACTCAAAATGTAACACGTTAGAAACTTACCTTACAATAAACCAGTGTTCACTTTACATTCAGGAACAGTATTGCAGTATGTCATATCGAGTGAAAAACATAACTGTTCTTAATGAAGTCATATGTGCATCGACTTAGGATAAGTATACAAGTTTGCCTCCTTGCCAAAAAAATATTTAAATGAATATGCTTTTTCATCACTTTCACCTTTAAACTTGTCAGTTGACTACACCAGCAATTATATATTTTTTTGCCTTCTAGCTGAAGAACTCCGCAGTTTATGCTTATGGTATTCTCACATCATCCCATTTGTTTATACCCCCTTACCGATTTTAAAAACAAAAGCATCATGGATATAAAAAATGCACAAAACTTAGCCATTTCATTCATTGATTTAGAAATTTTAACCTGATTGTTGCCACGGGATCCCAAACACCTTGCAGACCTGCCAGCTGATGAAATTGTACCTTGAGGCATACAGAAATTACCCTTAAATTATGAACTTACTTAACAATAGCAAAATGAAGGGAAATATTATTGTTGACGTAAAATCCTGATATTAACCTTTTGAACTGGGTTATGTTGGTAAGGAAACTAGACTTAACTTTACAGGTGGTATATTGTGTTTGTCTGTGTCTGTGTGTGTGTGATTTTGGATTTTTAATGTAGCTTTAACAATTTTAGTTGTATTGCTGTGATGTCTGCATGTGGCAGTTTATAGTGATGTCTAGCAGTCAGGCATCATGCCTCAGACATGTAGCATCATGTCCCACCTGGTCACATTATCCTCACACCAGGCTGACCAGTCCTAACACTAACCTCTTAATGCTTAGTGTCAAGTGAGGCAGCTGCTAGTGCCATTTTTATAAGTCTTTGGTATAACTTGGCCGGGGTTTGAACCATGACCTCCCACATCTGATGCAAACACTCTAACCACTTAGGCCACCAGAGCAGTCACAGTTGTATATTAAATGCTTTATTTTCTTAATGCAAAATGCCCACATGATCCAGATTTTTTATTCATGTTAATAGCATCATCTGGATATGTCCATCAAACACCAACTTACTGAAGGCAAAGGAGACTATCAGGCCCTTAAGACTGAAGCATGTGCACAGAAGAATAAAATGAATATTCAGACACTGTATTTATTTATCCTTAGAAAAAGGCAGGAAGGCAGCAGTTGCATTTAATGGGCATCATATCATGTAGATTTGAGTATTGTCCATGGCAAAGATAATTGCTGCCACTACATGAATTTAAGAAACAAAAGATTAGATAGAATTGAGAGATTTTGAAGAAGTTTTTCAGCGTGCATTTACTTTAGATCTGCAGATTTTTAAAATAAACTGGAGGTCATTAAGAAAAAAGTGTACTTTACAAACTATTTAGTTGAATATAGTGGTGACTTTATTGTATCTGACCATACTACTACATTTTTCCAATACTTATTTTCCAAGTCAACAAAAGCATCAAATGATATTTCATTACAACTTACTGAAAATTGGTATACCTTGCACATAAATACAAACTGTCCTACTGAGACGTTTTTAGGGTTGGCAGATCTACGTTTACTGTTTTTGTTCCAGCCTAAATTGGCCTCAAAAAGTAAAGCTTAGGATTTAACAAATTCATGATGACAAATAAGAACACTACAGTCTCAAAAGTTGGGATGTATAAATTAAATATTCTGATATTTACTTATTCATAGTCTGCTGACGAGAAATTAGTCTATTTCAGTAAAGTTTACATTTTTTTAAATTAATACCTACCAAAAAATATGCAGTTCAGTAATAGATACCTTCAGCAGTTAAGTTTGTACAGGATAATCACTTTTTTCTCTACAGTTTTTAAATTACTATTGTTTTAGCCAAGTGATGATGAAGAAAGGAGCACTCGCAGCAAATCAACACGGAAAGAATCTTATACTCCTGAGGTCCGGAAAGACAAGGTAAGTGTTAAACTGGATCTAGTTGGGAACATGTCAAGCACATGTAACTATCCAGAATAGAAAAATCTGCATCCATATTGATCTTTATGAAAAAGTTCATAATTGTGACACTTGTATGCCTGTTGTTGTTGAATATATGCCTGATGTGAAAACAGATCACTCAAACTCAGAAATATATATATGTCTGCATGTGGTTTACAGTCACAGGTCTACTTCAGTGTAATTTTTAAGTGACCTGGCCAAAGGCCATGTGAGCTTATGGCATAGCCCTGCATCCGTCATGTATCTGTCAAAATTTTCTCTGTCCATATTACTATATTTGACTTTTTTCTAAAACTTCCAGGTCAGTTTGAATCGGACTTGGAAGGAATGTTTTATACGACATGCTCTACCAATATTATGGTTAGTGTGCCTCCCCTAGCAACTGTTTGGCTTTTTTGAAAACCAGATGTAAACATATATTTTTTCTTGGAACTGCTTGACCAATTTGGATCATACTTTGCAGAACTATTTCTTAGGACATCATGTCTGGTGTGGCTTCCCAAACAGTGTTGTGGCTTTAGCAGTCAGGTGGAAACTCTTTTTTGAACTTCTTTATAATGACTATGCAGTATTTAATCACACTTGATAATAGTGTTTTTTAAAGCATGTTTTTAAAAAATTCTGTCTTCGGTGGCTTCCCTAATGGAGTGTGGATACCATAGCAAAGACATGTAAATCTTATTTGCAACTATTTTTGTTCCATTTATTTTTGTGGGTAACAATTTTCATGGTTTATGGTTTATTAAAAAAATTAAAAATTAAATGGACAGTTTTATAAATTTGCATCAGACACAGCTTCCATATTTGTAAGTATTTAATTTCTTGGACTCACCTCTGCAAATGCCAAAATAAAGAATACAAAAGAACATGAATATGCCAACAACAGAGTTGGTGGTTTCAGTGCTTTAAACAATACCACTGCCAGTACAAGCAGAGATCAAACAACTGTTACAATCAGTCATGTTTTTGTCATGAGTGCTTGACATCAAATGGAGGCAACATGGCTAAACAACACCAAGCGAAACAGTAATTGAAGCATATCCATATGATCTTTTGCTTAAAGAATACAAACAAACACAAAAATTTGTTAACAACAAATCTGTTATGGTTTCAGTACTTTTAACAATTCTACTTCAGTATCCTTAATCTTTGTGCATTTTTGTGTTGCCCAAACCACAAATTTAAAGACCTAATGATATGATGAAGTCAGCCCCATTTTCTTTTCATGCTTCGCTCCATGAGATCAACAAAGTTATTTTATAAACTGATGTCATTTGTGTGACATGGTGATCTCGTATTAGCTTTTGGATGTTTTTTTTTTCCACCCTTTAAACAGTTGTCAAGCATTTTTTATTGTCTCACTGTACACATATCTAGATGGTGTCCAATAGCTGTAATTTCGACTTGCTGTGTTAAATTATTGTTTTGAGACAAGTAAGGATAAAGAAAAAGCATAAGGTATTCAGACTCTAATATTACTGAAAAAGAAAAAAAGAAAAGGTATAAGTATGTGAAAATAATGTTTAATTCTTATTCAGATCAATTCTTAATTCAGGTGAAACTGATGTCAAAGAATTAAATACTTGTGAAGGAAGATCTCATTTTATCCATGCATGCTTAATCCTATTGAACAACATGTCTTTAAAATACTAGAACTTGTATGCTTAAGCACAATTAATAAGGAAACACCATATATATATATACTAATTACACACAGTATTGAAGCTCGCTTTTCACCAATTTATGAACAGAACCATTGCATCAACATTGAGTCAATATAGTCTTCTGGTACACACAAATTTTTGTCAGGTAAATACTCATGAAATTGTTGAATTCAGTACCTTCAACATTCTCAAAGCCAGGGATAATAAGGTTCAATCTTTCACAAAATTTCAGGGGAGACAATTATTCATTGGGCAGGAATCAGCGCGATTGATTAGGTTTTAAAGTCTCCTAGTCCTATTTAGCATACCTGTTGTGGAAATGTGAGTTTAATTTTTCTTTGTAGTCATTATTTATTGTAAAATTTAGGGACTGAAGTTGGTTTTTACACAAGGTAGGCTCAAAACAAGGAGTGATTCCATTATTTTTCGATTTAGTTAGCATCTTCACACTTTGATGTGTTCTGAAGACATCAAACCTAGATACTGCTTGCTAACTGCATTGAGCATGTGGCAGTTGGTCACATGTTTGGTTCACATGAGGAATGATGACATTATCCAAACTGATGGGGACCTACATTGAATGTTACCACCCTTAAGCCATGGTGTTAACATCAGTCATCAGAAAGTAAGGTACAACTTTATGGATATAGTTCTAAGGAAGAGATATCCACATGTTCCTTAATAACTGACTAGCTTAGTGTTGCTGGCTGCGTTAGCTCCCTTTGGAGTTGAGATAAGTGATTCATCTTGACAGGTGTTTGATTGGTGCTCATACAGTATTGTAGTATTATTTTATCTGTTGAAGAGACTGCCATACATTTGGTATGACAAAGTTTTGTTCTGTATATTCTTCACTTTGGATATTTGTAGAGGTTAATCCATGATATAAAATACCTACAACGATGCATAGTGTGGCAGGCAAAGCTGTCAGTTCAAGTACCCACAAAAATGTCTGTCTTTTACAAAATCATGAAAACTGAGATCCATGAAAATAAATGCTGCTGCAGTAGGTCAGTGAAACTTGAATGAGCTTTAATACTGTCCTTAAAATTGCACCATTTTGACACTGATATTTTGTGGGTAATGTCATCACTGGCATCTTTCATATGTGAACCAAACATGTAACCAGCTGTCCCTTACTTAATGCAAATCAGCAGCTAATGGCAATCATGTGTAATGGAGGAAAGGAGCACAAGATAAAAAGTGAGAGATCAGTCTGTGGTTCTGAGAAATGGACTGGTGTGATTTTGTAATTTTGGGATTATGTACCTGATAAATGTTTGTGTGTACCAAAAGATTTGATTGACATGATGTTTATTTGATGGTTTTATCCTAAAATCAGTGAATTTTGAGCATTAGTGCTGTTCTGTAATTGATGTGCATGCATGTATGTATAATGTTCCTTGGGGTTAAAATGCTTGGAGGAAATGAGATGTGCTTTCATGAAGATTTAAATTTTAACAGAATAATTTGCTTCAGAGTATATTTGTTCCATTTATCAATGTAGATTACTCATTCAGATGGATCACGACTGTTACTTCTTGGCAGCCATAACATAGCTTTTGAACACATAGGTGATGTATAAATGCCAAATCTTTTTTTTTCAGCATGGAGACTGGCACTCATCAGAGAGTGACTTGAGTGAGGGGGAGCTGGAAAAGAAACGCAGAATTCTCTTACAGCAGCTGGAGCAGTCCTGAGACCTTTTCAGATCTTGATTTAAGGACCCACACATTCAGTTTGAACATTATCTTTATTACAGATATTCTTGAAGAGTTATGCCCCTTCCATTGTATTTGTATTTTTGTTGGCATTGGCATATCGTAATGACTTGGACAAATTTTGCGACACTAATGTGAAATTCATCATTAAAGTTAAATACAGATCAGTACTTGGTTTGAATTTTATTTAAGAAGAAATGTATGCACACTTAAAGCTTGATCATATTAGATTGTACCATAGAATAGGTTACATTCCATACCATATTTCAGCCAGATTTTTTTTATAGCATTATTGTGAGTCAGAAAGTTGTTTGCCAGAAGAAAGTTGCTTTTGATTTCATGCTATGAATTCAGCATTTCTTGATTTTACTTATACTTCTTATGTTTCACTTTTTGGACCATGCAGTCAGCATTAGTGTACTGCTGAGTGTTAGCACCCATCCATCTTAGTGTATGAATAAAAAGAACTCTATTTCCCTCTTTGTTCTGTGGTTTAATTACCAGATGCATTAATCCCTCAGTTTGAATATTATGCTGAGAGCTATTTCATGCTTATATTTTGAATTTTAAAAAATGAAAACTGAAATAATTAAATTTGTTTTCTGCATTGAGGCTTCATATATTCATGTAATGCTCCACAGTCATGTATGAATGTTTTTCATTTTAACGCAGCATGTCATTATTCCCAATGTCATCAGATGAAAGAGAAAGAATGAATGGGAGGATGGAACTGTTATATTATGTACATTGCATTATCTTACCAACAGCATAAAATTCCTAAAACATTTCATTTTGATTTGATAGCAAAATAAATTTTCAGTTTTTCATATATAATTCATTCATAATGTACAAAAAGATCATGTATTTGTGTCACAGATGAGAATAAATTTAATGAAATCGTGTTAACAGTCTTAGCTTTTCCATGACCAAGTGGTACTTTGAATAATTTTGGCAGCAAGACTTTGGTCACTTGTGGGAATTCAAATGCCGACTCTTTTTGAGCTCAAAATTTTGCTACTTGACTTAAATTTTATTAGCTGAAGATGATTTTTAGCTCTTACCACAGTAAGGTCAAGTGAGCTTATGGCATACTTCTTTGTCAGTTATGCATTCACAATTGCTATTTCAGTTTCTTCAGGAAAAAAAAAACGTTTGACCAAATTGCTCATGATTTTCAGGAAGCATTCTGTCATCAGTGTCTTTCAAATTCATTTAATGGATACTGCTCCTTCAGTACTGCAGGCATTACTAAAATAGACCACTTTTAAACACCTTCTCAAAACCTGCTGAGCAGGTTGACCAAATATGGCAAAAAACACTCCTGTATGAAGGTCTTTCAGATATTTTCAGATGATGCCAACCTGCCATTTAATATGGATGCCATTAATAAAATACAAAAACCTTTCATCAAATTGTCTAAATCTGCTCTACAGCATCTGGGATAAGAAAAAAACCTTCAAGATCAAAGACAAAGGCCACTGTGACCAGTAGACAAGAAATGGTGTCTGCATAATAACATTTGTTATAGATCGTAGACCTGGACCCCAGTTTGTCCATGGTTTTGACTTTGAATAAGAGAGGAGTCTGTCACTTTGGGGGTCTAAAGGTCAAGGTCACTATTACTGAAAGAAGGAAAACAGTTTCTGTAAAATTCTCGTTTTTGACCATGTATCATCATCAAAGTTGGTCATTGACTTATATGTTGGGTAAGAAGTAAGCCTGTTGATTTGGGGCTTAAAAGGTCAGGGTCACCAAATGAATAAAGAAAAATGGTTTTAGCACACTTATTTTAGTGCTAGATCATATTTCTTTGGCCAAAGTCTGTGGTGGGCTCGCACTTAAAGCATGGAAGAGGCCAAATGAGTTTGCTGTCAAAGGTCAGAATCATTTTATTCTAGAGCAAGTACCTTAAGAAACTTTGTGGATGTAATAAAGAAAACCCTATAGATTCTAGAGTCAAATGGTAAGAGGTTATGGTCCAGTAAGCCTAAGAAGAAAATAAGTTTCTGTACAGAAAGGTTAGATCAAACCACATACCTTGACTAAAGGTCCAGATCATTGAGATTCATTGGTCAATAATTTCCAGAGTTAAACATGCCCTACAAGTGCCAACATAGAAAACTTATAGAATGGATATATAATGTGCCATTGATTTTCAATTCTGAAATCTCTCCATCTCTCTCTCTCTCTCTTGGTAATGTCAGTTTTAAAATCATAGAGCCAAGAAGAAAGAGAGTTTGTTGGTTTTTAACAGCACTTTCATCAATATTTTATTAGGAAGAAAATATTATTTTGTCTGTCCATCTGACTGTTATCACTTTCATTTCCAAACAATAACTTAAGTTGTCTGCTATCTACAATTACCAAACTTTGTGGTTGGCTTGCACATGGGATAAAGTTGAACCCTATTGATTTCAAGGTCAGAAGATGAAATATCAAGGTCGCTGACTGAAATAAGAAACATGGTTTCAGCACAATAAATAGAGGTGAACACCATCTACAGTTACCAAACTTAGTGGATGACTTGCAGCAATTGGGTTGAGGAAGAACCCTATTGATTTTGAGGTTAAAGATTATGGTCACTGACTGAAAGAAGAAAAATTGTATCCACACAGTAACCAAGTTAACACATATTCAGTTGCTCAACTTTGTACATGGCTTGCTGTTATGACTCTGTGATCTTAAATTAAGTAACAGAAAAGAGCAAAAATCAGCTGTTTTGTAAAATTGAACAAATAATTTATTTCCCATGAATACAAAGTGAAAATTTTAAAAAAAAGTTTAGTATTGTGAATTAAATCTCAAATAGTCCTAAAACTTCTTTCAAAATTCCAAAAGTTTAGAGGCCTAATGAATTCCTTTTGTGTTTCAAGTGAACTCCAATTTTGATTGTGCTGATGTGCCATTAATCTTGAATGTGCTGATGTACAAACAGTCTTGATGTATCACAACGATTCAAATAAAAATGTCTTTGAATGAATTTACAATAATCCGAAGAATACTGATTTAGTCCAAAAATCAAAGAGCACTTTGTAATTCCAGTGAATAATTTAAATAAATCCCTTAATATTAAAACTGACAACAACAATAAGACCGATTCCATGTCAGATGTTAAGGTAAGAATGAGTAATTCCAATATAATCAACATTAATATAAAAACCTAGGACACAATTTGAGAACCAGGATGAGGGTAAAAAATTAATTTCCATCACACTGTAAACAAAATTTGTTTCTAGAAACTTCTAAGGTTATAATCAAGGCTGTATTTAGTAAACATGTTTATCCTACATGACATTAGACATGTAGACCAACTCCTCAATTATGGATAAAGGTCAATCATAATACAAAATATGCATAATATATAATCATGAACAGAAGTCAACACACAATACAAATTAAATATACATAACACTTGCACTTGAAGTAAGAAAGAAGACGATCAATTTTGGGTTCTAAAAGTCAATGTCAACGTCACTGAAAGAGTAACAATTGTTTCTGCATGATAACTTGAGTTCTGCATCATCTACAGTTAACAGACTTTGTGGTTAGCATGGATTTGGAGTAGGGATAAAGCCTATCAATTTTGTTATTTAAAGGTCAGATGTCAAGGTCAGTGTTATAAACATAGTTAAAATGGTTTCCATGCAATAACATGAATTCTGCATCACATACCTGGATCAAATTTTGTGGATGGTTTTGCAGTTATTTGAGAATGAAGGCTTTTGATTTTGAGTCAAAAGTCATGGTCATTCAAGAAGAAAAGTAGTTTCAGTACAAAAATGTAAGTGATGTACATAAAGGTCTGTTGAACATTTAGTGGGTATATACTGTGCTGTTCACAGTAATCGTGTTTGACTTTGTCATGCTAAGGAAAGCTGTCTTTCCCAAAAGCACACAAAGGCAGCAGACATGAGCTTGCCTATGAAGGTGTGAAAGCTAAGGCCAGTGCTCAGAGAGAGAGAGACAGGTGTGAAAGCTGAGGCCAGTGCTCAGAGAGAGAGAGAGATGTGTGAAAGCCGAGGCCAGTGCTGAGAGAGAGAGAGAGAGAGAGAGAGGAAGAGTATGAAGGTTAAACAGTGACAGATGCCCTCATTCATTTAAACATTTTTAAATGTTCTGTTTTAGAACCTCGACATTAGTATGCAATAAAAGAACATATCAAAAAGATTACGTATGTGTATGCCACCGAAGCAAGGAGCCTACTGTATTGCCCTTGTCTTGCCAGGCTATTGCAACTTTGTTTCATTGGTATTGTATAGCACTGTTGAAAAATCACTTAAAAGGTGGGCACATACTATTTCAAGGTCTCTAACCAGTCTAATTCTTTTTTTTTTTAACAGATTCCATGTATTCTTTTCTTTATGAATGACAAGAGTGAGAGAAAACGGGGGGGGGGGGGGGTTCTGTGAAATTGTTTAATTTTTTTCTGGTCATCTCCCATTTTTAGTGAGTAATAACTAAAACTTCATCGGTGGGTTTAGGGAGTACAATAGCAATGTTCTCCTGTTTAAACCCTAATAATATATATATAATTGTGATTTATGTAAATATACATATGTATATCTTATGTTGTTTTAGCTTTGTAATCTACAAAACGCTGTTGTATCTCAGTCCCAGTTGTGGAGAGTTTGTTAACTTGCTGTATTGCAGCTATTAGTGAGATTCACTTAGTTTCAACCCCTGCCAAACCATACCAAAAGCTTTATAAAAATGGTACTAACAGCTGCCTTGCTAGGCACTCAGTATTAAGAGGTTAGCGTTAGGACTGGTTGGCCTGGTGTCAAGATAATGTGACTGGATGGGACATCATGTTACATGTCTGCAGCATGATGCCCCAGTGCTAGACATCACTGTAAACTGCCACACTGCAGACATCATAGCAATACGACTAAAAAATTTTTAAAGCTATGTTCAAAATCCAAATCACACACACACACTTGTTTAACTTTGTTATCTCTCAAATACTAAGAATGTATACGGTTCCTTGTAATGCACAAATTCTTGAGTAGCTTAGTCCAAGTAGATGAGACGTTAATCTGATTAACACACTGTATTGCAAAATATTAGCAAAATTCACTGGGTGAAATTATTTTCCAGCAACCATACAATTAATCCCAAAACATTTATTGTAACTTACTTCTTTTTAAAAACAAAGTCTACACAAATGAAATATTCTGGTATCCAGTATGGCTGTGTAAGAGACCATATTGAACATTGTAATGCATTTTTGTCTTGATTGGTCGAACATCATGGATTTTTCTTTCAATCAACAGTTAAAATTAGCAGATAGTTTGATAGAAGAACACTTAAATAAATTTTAAAAAAAGACTTTAATGGGAAAGCATTTTTATTAGTCTAATTACTACAACATAATACAATTATATGACAATTCCATTCTGTGTAATAAAGTCAGATTTCATTAACAAAATGGTTATATGATACTTGAATAAATCTATGATAGCCATATAAGTGAAACTGTAACTATCATAAAAAATAGTGTCCTTTATATAATCTCCATGATTTGACAACAATTTTTAAAAAATATTTAACATTTATTTTTAGTGGGTTTTGGTGTTTCACAGCATACCAACACATTGAAGGTTATATCATGCTAGGGTATGTTGAGTAAAGTGCCATGGCCAAAGACACCAAGTTAACTGATCCGCGTAGATCTGATAGTGGGAATCGAACCTGTAATGATCTGGTCACGTGCAGTGTCTTGACCACTGAGCCACCATATCTTCACATGCATATAGATGCCAAAACAAAACTGTCCATCAGCACTTTTTTTTAATCAGCTCTCTAGGGACTTCATTTCTGATCAGATTAAAATTGTAAAATTATCTCATCAAAACCTCAGATAAGTTTAGTTATGAGCAATAGCCATGCAAATTAATGAGGTGATCTTGCATCTTACTGAGCATGTAAACACTCTAGAGACTATATTTCTGATCAGATTTTAAATGTAAGCTTATATCGTTAAGATCTGTGATGAGACTGTTTCTGAGCGATATCAATACACAGTAATTAGGTGATCTACGTCTGATCAACTGAGTTTTTGAACAGTGTTGATACTCTTTCTGATCAAATTTGGTTTGTAAACATATCACTGAGATCTTGGATAAGTTCAATTATGAGCAATACTTACACATACAGTGTATTTATGAGATGAAGTTCTATCTGACGCTCTGTAGGCCATATTTCTGATATATATGATCTAGGTAAGAAAATAAATGACAAACATCAGCAGACACTGTAATAACTGTGTTGTCTGCTTTTCTTTCACCTCGACAGTTTCGGTACATATTTTATATTGCATTCATGTTAACTTGGATAAGCAATATCAGGCATATGGGCCTCTTGTTTCAATTAATGTTCTTCGAATAAGATAAAGGCATCTTTTATTGGCTAGATTCTCAAATAAAACACGTTGAAGCTCCTTTAGAGCAGACATTTATGAAATATAAGGAGATGCATGATTTTACCCGATTCAGCCATTGTACAGTCACAAGTTAATTTGGATTGTGTTTATTACTAATTCAGTTTGACCATGGTGTTCCAAGGGGAAAAAAACAACAAAAAAACAAAATCGAGACGGATTACAGTAGTGGCAGTTCATTCTACGGCTCAGTATTTTTTCAGAAACTAACAGAAAGATTACATGGACAGTCCCCTTGTAATGCAGGAATGGTCTGTTCCCATTTTAGTCAGAATCTTGCTGTGAAGCCAACCGAATGTTCCCATATAGTAGCGGTTTAGTAATGACTACACATATACAGAAGTGCCAACTTTTCATTTGTCTGTAGATTAGACATGTGCGAGTTGTTGTTATGTGCTCAAGGCATTCTCTTTCTCTAAAATCTGGTGTATTCAACAAGGTGGTGCATGGCACTTAATTTAGATGTTTGGATTGTTACTGGTGTTTCTCTGAATTTACAAAAGTCTTACAATTTTTCGATGTGTTTGTTATCATTTAACTTCTTACAAAAATTAATTCTTCATATTTATACTGAAATGTACAAAACACTGTGGTAGCATGCTGTTAAAACAAACCATGCAACTGAAATGTACATTTCATTAAGTTTCAGAAATCAAACTTTCACATTCAAGATGAACGCCAGTATATTTATGTCCAATTACCGAAGGTTAAACCAAAATTACGACAGCACAACTTTTTCTATCTACAAAGTGAGAACTATTAACTTCAAGAAGAAAATTATTTTGTATGAAAGTCCTTCCTACAAATTTCTCTGTTCAGACATAATCTTGACGGTAAGAAAGGATAATATCAGAATGAAACAGTTCTTTCTTAAACAAGACTTTCTTAGTGTGCATATTATCGTTATTCATTCAGTATTCTGCAATATAAGCATACTTGATATATCATGACAATTTCAGAATCACTATTAAAAAGCAAATAGTAGTATTGCATTACTTGTGGTTGTGCATTTTCCTATTGTGTCTTAAAGCTGTTCAGCATGTCATGCACATTGATCACTTGAATATTTTTCCCATCAGCAAGATTTGTTATTACACCTGCTCTTAAGAATACATTGCATTTTCTCTGAAATTGTGGACAGAATTGACCCTTCATGGACTCTGAAGTCCTCTGTTGGGTTTCTCATGCATAAGGTTAAGTATATGTACTGTTCATCCTGCTTAATGAGAGCTTGAATAATTTTGCAAATGCTTATTTCCAAGTTTATGCCCAGTGCGGGTGTGCCATCTTTTGCTTCCTGTGTTTGGATTTCAGGCTGAAATATTTCTCCTCTTGCTTTAAAAGTTTTCACCCACTGAAACCGTTTTTTCTTCATATCCCTTCCCCCCTCCAGAAAAGCCCACTGTTTCAGAATATTCATCAAATTACGCAGGATTAAAAACCAAAACATAAAATGCCCGGATGGTGGTAATTGGTACTAAAGATTCTAATAGCAGGTTATCAGTGAAGGAGCAGCACATATAGATTTCAGGTAAGATCTTCATTAGTTGTATCATTTTTGAGACTAAGTTCTTTTCATTACAAATTTTGAAGGACTCAGAGAATAAAATATTGAAAGTACACTTGTATGTTACAACATAAATTACAACATAATGTGAGAACAAACGACAATTACATACAAAGTCTGTAAAAAGTATAAAAATATACACTGCTTATGGAGAGGATAACCATGCGAAGGTCACGACCTAGAAAAGTTCATCTTTTAATTTTTTTGCAACAAAATGATAATGTACCGTTTTTAGCCGTATATAATGCTGGCCCAACAAGCGATGAGATCTGCCTTCCCATAATTCGCCTACAGATCTCTGTTTATGCTTTTCATTTCCTTACAGTTCTGAGCAAACGGCATACACCCAAGCATGCTAGTCATAGCTGAGCATGTGTTATACAAGGGTAAATACGGTACATCATCACGATAACACAATAGCAGTACAGTGGTCCCTCACTATAACATGTATCAGTATAGCAAAGTCCCTTTTGTAAGGCTTGTATGTCATGTAACCTATTACATAATATGCAATGGTGAACTAGTTCCTGAATGACGTCATCAGCAGCCATCTTTGTGGTATCCTTGCAGATTTACCGTTGAGTTTATATGGTGTTTGGAAGTTGCAATGAATTCATTGAATCTCATGATACTGTTACAAAACATACACACATAATGTAAATCAGGCTTTCTCTTGATATCTATATTTGTAATTTATAAGTTGATTTTGCTTCAGTGTGCCTTGTTCAAAATGGTCAGTTTTGATGGTCGCATATAAGAGAAACTGCCACGTTGCCCATCATCCAGGTAATACATCTGTTAGTGACCTTATCGTGAAGCACCCAATACAGGCAGCCGCAACTAGATCACTGCAGTTTTGTGGCTCCATTGAACAGTGTTATAATGAGGATCACTGTACTTAAAACTCTTACAACTTTAAATGATATAAGATATAATTTTCAACTTCAAATTATAATAATGTATATGCTGCAACTATAATGTGTATATTAGTGAAATGAAATTTCTATATTCCTATTATTATAATATTACATAATACAATATTCGTCGTTATGAAATGTCACAATTTATAAGTTTTTTCTCAACATAAGTGCAAACTGTGTCATTTTGTAAGCTGTAGGATTTGTTTACAATATATTTGCCAAAATGTTTGCTACCTTTTGAACATCATTTACAGAAGGAAAAACAAATGCATAGATCCAGATCTGCTGCAGCATTATGCAACGTCAGATCTGGGTTTGTACAATTTGCAGTTGGACTCAACTTGTGAACGAGTACAGACGGTGTGTGTATATATATATATATATATATATATATATATATATATCGGGTACTGATATAAATAATATGTGTAGACACAATTAAGATATTCAACATTCACTTTTAATTATAGAACAAATGTATCAGGATGAATGATTTAAATGGTCAGGTTCACAAGATACATGAAAAGAATTGTGAAGTGGACTAAAAGAAGACTGCACAATTAAAATATGTTTGGACATATAGAAAAAACATTACCGTAAATGACAAATATTCTTGAACAATGCACCCCCACCTCACAAACATGGCCATGACTCAAGATTTGTAGATTTCCTGGGTTTGACTGGGCCACAAATATAAAATTATATAGAGAAAATTTTCGTAGAAACTATTTTAAGTGATAAAGAAGTTAATTTGGGATTTTCAACGGGTCAAAGACAGCTAATACTACAATAATTCAAAAAACAATCATACAATGTAAAAAAAAATCAAAAAAAAATATAGAAAAAGTTTACGTTTGCACAAAGCAAATAGAAGATTATGAATTCCTGTAAACAAATGTAATATTTCAGTGGTTTAACAGTCATTTTTCCTTTGCTTTGAACAAATTTCTCCTTAAATACCTTATTAAAGCTTTAACTACTCTAGGTGCATTTGAACAAATTTCTCCTTAAATACCTTATTAAAGCTTTAACTACTCTAGCTTTAACTACTCTAGGTGCATTTGAACAAATTTCTCCTTAAATACCTTATTAAAGCTTTAACTACTCTAGGTGCATTTGAACAAATTTCTCCTTAAATACCTTATTAAAGCTTTAACTACTCTAGATAAAATGTCCTTCAGATATGTACTACACAAAATCTTGGTGAAACTATCTAAAGCTTACATAAAGGTTCTGCACAGCATTTGGAGTTGTTAAGTTTTGTTTAGCTATAATACTCTACTAGCCAAGGGTCGTGGGGGCCCCAGGTGGCAGGCTAAGACGCCCACCTTTACAAATCACCGACATCTCTGTCCTAATGGGTTCGAGTCTCAGGTTCGGCCAGCATGCAAATGTGAGAAATCTTGCTAGTGACTTCCCGTGGTTTTTCCTGGTTCTTCTTCCACCATATATGTAGAACAAAGTGGATTGATGGCCTGTGGCTAGTGAAGACAGACCGCACTAGATTTGCATGCCTCCATTAATAGTCTCATATTAATGGTTGACTTGTTGACATCACTTATAATAATAGCGCAAACAAGATTCATAATCTTTCCTATAATACTTAATATTGCCGTGGAAGAGAATGTACACCCATTTATAAATAAATAGCGGCAATATTAGGTTAATAGAATGTGGCGACCCTTGTATCATTTAGAATAAAATGTATTTCAGTGCTTCATTCAGAGACACCAATCGTAAGAATAAATATCTTTTGGCATTCCCGTGTAGGAATAAAATCACAACATGGTGCACATGTAATCAAACGATGCTACTACATCATCACCACCCTTCCTGAAATATCGCCGAAAATTTCAACGCAGTTTGTAAAAGTCGATCTGTATTGAGGGTGGGATGGAGTCAGAGCCGGATTATCCTAGTAGCAAAAGTAGCATACGCTATGGGCCCCGCACTTTCAAGGGCCCTACGCCAAATGCTTTCAAGCTATCAATTACCTACATGTAAATAATACTACTACTGAAATGGCTGACATATTTGTCATATTATCTGGCTGCATAGCAAATGAAGTCCCCTTTATAACATATGCTACAGGCCCCACACTAGCTTAATCTGTCAATGGATAGAGTAGTGTTCAGTTCATACTCTGCTTCACATTTCTATTTATCCACTTTGTTTCATTACATCACATAATAAAGGTATATTCTTGCCAGTAGAACGTTCCATAGCTCATTTGTATTATAACCTTTCATGTGGATATGGGTCATCTATCTCATAACATACAAGTGAATGGCCATTGGAGAACTTAATTACCCAGGTATGTGTAAATGTTTACCTGGTGGCATTTTTACAGGTATTGTTTGGTCGCCAGACACGAGTTTGTCCAACCGATTGGGTCACGTGGACAATTTTAGGTATATAGCATGTACAATTAAAAATCTTTAAAACATAATATTTTGTCCATTTCTCATGACATTTCCAGAACTTGCTTAATGCAAATATTCCAATAAATATGCGTGCTAATTAGATGGTGTAATCTTTTCAAGTCCGATGGGCGAATATTCATTATTAAACAGTATATCGAATAATTAAAATAACTAACAAGGGTAGTTTCTACTCTTCAACCGCAGTGCATAGATTCTGAAAAATAAAAGAGCACATACAATCAATATAAACAAAAATTAAATAAAATGAACAAAAAGTAGTTTAGGGAAAAGATTGAAAATGGGCATGAAAAACAGTTTATTACTGATTAAAATATACTTTTAATAGTTTACTACGAATTAATTGCTAAATATATTTCCTCGATTTTGATATTGGAAAATATCCCGACCTTATTATCTTGGCGAGAATATTGACATCGATTTACATGAAAGATATCTAACACTCGCATCATCTGACGCGGGATCTCTTGTCCATATAACCTTATGGATTCGGGGTTTGGGGCCCTTGGCGATATTTAATAAATTAAAAGTCATTTTAGCAAACAACTGTTTATATCTAAATATATAATCACATACCAACACCCACTTCCCTTACATACAGACTATAAATTGGCTAACCCTTACTAAATGACGGACAAGGCCCCACAGACCAAAACAATACTAAATGATGCCAAACCAGCATTTAAAGATGAACATGGATACCCAGATTTGTCACGATGCTGACTCAGCATTACAGAAGAATGTTAGAACATTACCAGATTTGTCATCTATTTCCTTCCTCACATTGATATATTTTCCAAGTTCTCCCGCCTCACTTGTTGTTAAATAGAAAACTGATACTAGTAATTTCATGACCGTTATTTCCTGCACAGCTTTAACTTTAATTTTTTTCCCCATGCTAAAATCCCTTTGTTCATAGTTGCCTAAAATGAATATAATAAGGTTGTTTGGTCAGACTATTTTAATGTTTCCCAAAGTGAAGATAAAGGGTGTTACCATAGCAACAATGCTTAGTGGTCACCATATTAAATAATTACTTTTCCAAAAGAATATATAGATTGTTTATAAATTTCAAAATGCTGCCAGCATCCGTGTTACTACGCGTCGCTAGCAGCTTTGTCCAAAAACAATATGGCCGCAGCTGGGGCAATGACATCATGGTTTATTTTTAGCACAAGGCTGAATTAAGTACAAGCGCCATTGCGTCACAGTCGATAGCTGAATGACAATAGCTACACAGTATAATGGTTATTGTTTCATCAACAGACTTAGAGAGTGGCTCTAGGTTCCCTGCTAAAGGAAATACTTGGATTATGTGTTCGTAATATACTTAACTGACATCAAAAAGAATAAATTTCAAAAAGAATAAATCAGTTAAACTTGTACTAGTGTGAAACCAGGTCTACTTTAGAAAATATATCAGGCATGTAAGTAATAACTAAAGACTTTTTATGATTTCTACCGGCTCCTAAATTAAAATGGTGTAGATAAGACATACAAAATGGACGCCATGGTAGGTAGCTATTTTGATTTTTTTTTTTTTTTTTTAAAATTGTTATCGGAAATGCAATTAAAATACCCCCCACCAAAAGAAAACAAAAAAAAAACATGCGAAGATCAATTCCACCTCTGCTGGCAGGGTCAGTTCATTTCACTGGAAATTTTAATAATAGCTGCCAACCATAATTATCAAGCTGAAATGATAACTTAATCGAACCTGTAGTACGCTAAGAGAGTATAACAAGTCACGTGATCTTTGCGTCGTCTCTAGTGGGATCTCGTAATTTTTTATACAGAAGGTTAGGTGGCAGGGTCCAGTTTCGTAAATTGGCCCCTGGCAAATTTTTTAACTTAAGGCTATGGTGTGACTGTTTCAGCTATTGTTGTTTACTAATTAAAGATATGGATATATTTGTGAACCAGGTGTTTCAGGCTTGTGTTGTTCTTGAAACTGATGTTAGGCATGTACACCTTTCATAGTTACTCTGCAGTATGTAGTACTAATATTAGTACCCCTACTCCTACTTCGTGGACGGGTAAATCACAACAAATCAAGTTGAGGCTACGACATCGTAGCTATGCAGTATGTTGATAGCGAAATACCAATAGTTGGTTCGGAAAAAGAGCTAGCCTCCCACAGAAGTAAACAAATGGGTTTGGGGCAAGTAGAACATCTCAAAAACGGCTTGGATGACAACTATTTTCAATTGCATCAGTCTGTTTAGTACACACCGTTTTGCAGAACTGTCATCTAGGAAAAGGGCATGTGTTTGCACAGTGGGCATCACATGGTGTCAAAAATGACCTTTGGACATGAAAGTTGCAGGTATAAATTTGGGGTTGGGGTGCATAAACTTCTGCTATGAACTGCCATTGACTTCTCCGGTCAAGTGGATAATATTCTTATGCTTTGTTTTAATATAGGTATCCAAAAATATGGACCTTTTTGACCTCACTTGTGTATTTGATTTTTTATGATTTTTTTATACTAGGTCGCTGATGGCGGCATTAAATTTGTACATAAAAACTGGCCCCCACCCCCTTAGATGAAATCCTCCCATTTATACTTCAGCCCAGTTGTTAACATAAAAATTGTATCTGCGTGTTTATTTACTACATGACTTCCGATCCTGGTGATCACACTAACTCTCAGCCTGAGTGTAGATTGAGTTTCCACATACAGTCCGTCAGTGATTGATCGAAACAAACTTTAATTTTGTATAATCAAGTTTATTGCTTAGGTCCTGCTTCATTTCAGAGACATTAATCGTCTTACTTTTAGCACTTCTGTGTGGCACATAAAACATTTAATTGATAGTTAAACTAAATTAAGGATAATAAATTAGGCCTAATATAACATTGTATCATCTGCAATACAGGTACGGTAATTCTTTTTCAAAGCCAATCTGCAGTGCGTATTTTGAAATATGAAAGCTACTTTTTTTCCTCACCCAAAGTTAATAAAATTTTGCCGATATTTTATCTTCCTATTGAAACTTTTTATATTGCTTATCGAGGTTGACCTTAATGTTATTTTATGCTTTTTAATTGGCTGTAAATAGCAAATTAAGCGAGTAAGAGGAAAACCAATCTAATGCAAAGCGTGATATTGCTAACCAATTAATGAAATGGTGTACTAGTTTGATGGCAATGGCATTCAATACTAGAATGATGGCAATGGCATGCTATACTAGTTTGATGGCAATGGCATGCTATACTAGTTTGATGGCAATAGCATGCTATACTAGTTTGATGGCAATGGCATGCCATACTAGTTTGATGGCAATTGCATGCTATACTAGTTTGATGGCAATGACATGCCATACTAGTTTGATGGCAATGAAATGCTATACTAGTTTCACGGCAATGGCATGATATACTAGTTGATGGCAATAACATGCTATACTAGTTTGATGGCAATGGCATGCAATACTAGTTTGATGGCAATGGCATGCTATACTAGTTTGATGGCAATGGCATTCCATACTAGTTTGATGGCAATTTCATGGTATACTAATTTGATGGCAATGGCATGCTATACTAGTTTGATGGCAATGGCATGCCATACTAGTTTGATGGCAATGGCGTGTCATACTAGTTTGATGGCAATAGCATGTCATACTAGTTTGATGATAATGGCATGCAATGCTAGTTTGATGGCAATGGCATGCTATACTAGTTTGATGGCAATGACATGCTATTCTAGTTTGATGGCAGTGGCATTCTATACTCGTTTGATGGCAATAGCATGCTATACTAGTCTGATGGCAATGAGATGCTGTACTAGTTTGATGTTAATGGCATGCAACATTAGTTTGACGGCAATGTCATGCAATATTAGTTTGACACTTTTGTATAATCTAAGTGTTTCTTTAATATGGATAAATGTTCCTTTATAATGAGCTAGAGTATATCTTTATGTGTTAGACCTGTGAGAAGTTAAAAGCCAGAGAATGTTAGCATTTTTGTGATATATATATATATATATATATATATATATATATATATATATATATATATATATAGATATAGTTACCATGTTTGACTTTCAGAAAAAGGACACTCCAGAGAGTGGATGTATCTGTATGAGCATCTGTATAGAGATTTAAGGACCGAAAAGGAAGACGTGTCCAGGAGGTAATGACCTCAATTAAATTTTGTCCAAGCAGCTGTCATGTCGACAAAATGTGCTGCATACAGAATGGCGTGCCTCGTATGAAAGCTGGTAAAAATTTAAGGAGACGCTTTAAATTCTTCTTCCATGTGTAAGTTAGTACAGTGAAACCTGTCTTGAGAGACCACCCTTTCTGCCAACCAAAAGTGGTCTCTCAAGACAGGTGGTCTCTCATAACAGGTGTGTGAAAATGGACTGGTTTCCAGGGTCAGTAGTTAGCACTGAAGAAAAAAATACCTATACTCACTGTACATGTATCATATCCTTTATTCATAAATCTTGTTAAATACTGCATGCATTCCTCTCAAAATAACTTTACATAATAAAGATATACAGTGTACATCTATCAAACAATGTGAATCAAATTTATATTTGAACATCACCTGAATATGTACATGTATTAGCACATGTATATGATGGCTGGTAGTCTTTTTTTCCAGTCATCAACTGTCTGTAAATTCACATCAGCTGATTCTCCACTGAGCACACTTGCTGTGATATTGTATCTATTTTTGAAGCTCTCCAGCCATCCGTTTGATGCAGTAAAGTCATCATAATTCAGTTCTACTGAGACAATAATTGCTTTTTCCTGAATCAGCTTTCCACTTACTGGTATGTTTTTACCCCTTGAAACACAAAACCACTCCCATACTCGCTCGTTTAGATCTCCATACAATGTCCATCGTGCTGTGGCATATTTCCTCTGTGCTTGTGCACCTTTCTGCCATTCGTTTCTAATGGACTCCTTGTCTTTGATAACATTCTGAATCTGCGTTTTACTGACGTTTAAGCTGGCTGCTATTTTGCGAGCTGTCTCCCCTTTTTCACTTCTTTCAATTACATTAAATCTTTCTTCCAGTGTTAGGAGTTTTCTTTTTTTCATTGGAGGTTCTGCCATTGTTATTAGTGTTGATGTAATAACGACTAGATGCATTTCGATTTTGATCAGGATTTGGGGAAATGTGGAATAAATATATATTATTTACCAATGAATGAAACCCCCCAAAATAATTAACTCATCAAGAAACAATACATTTTTTTTATACGAAGTTTAAATCACCAGCGTTATAGCTTGATAAACAAAGGTTGCGACCATCTGCACCTGGGTAAACAAATGGTGGCTTGGTGAAACACTGTAACAAAAAAAACAAAAACAAAAAGAAACAAATCCGGAAACGATTCTCACTTACTAGTGTTAAAGACAAAGACCTCATTCACCCGCAGGCATTACAGATTAACTGGAAAGACAAATGATGTACTCAACCCTACCCTGAAGCCCTTTCAAAAGATTTATCACTGGGACATTAGGACTACCGGCAATGTGTGGGTTTTCACAAAGATAAAGAAAAAATACAAACCTCTAAATTGACCGCGTATGTCCATCATTACTCCCTTTGATAAAAAATGGTTAATCTTACTGGCAATTCACATGACTTCGTCACTACAATGGCGGTTAGTGACATGTACTTTAGTCTGGTTTACTGCAATTTACAAATGACACCATATGCCGGACTTGTAAATTTCACACAACTGGTAGGTAGCCAATTTTTTTTTTTTTTTAAATACTGTATTTGAACAATCTTTACTATTTATGCGGTCGTTGATACAAAGGATTAAATGACGGTTAGTGGTGTTTATCTTGCCTTATGGTTGTTCAGTGTTATTTAATGTGCACTTTGTTTGCATACTACATGCATCCTGAGCTCTCATGTTTACAAAGGATTAAGTCAAGGTCAATGGTGTTGATCTCTGTTTTTTGCGATGCGGTCGTTCATAGCAGTGTTGAAATGCATATTTTGCCAAGAAATCGCGGTCGCTGGTCGCGTTCAGCAGGTGGTCGCTCATTACAGAGCGTTTATATAATAAAATCGATCCGTGCATTACGATTGTGGTCGTTCATGACAGGTGGTCGCTCATAGCAAAGGTCGCTCATGACAGGTTCTACTGTAACATTTTTCTTAGTAAAAGCAATCAGATGTCAATATAAATATCTGCTGGCATCTTTGCCCTAGCGTGACCATGTATCAATGGAATTGAAATCTTGAAAATTCCGGTGACCCAGTGCGAGCGTAACCCCATACAACATTTTGTCATTCATCGTCACAAAGTGTCACTGTCAATGCGAATACTATTAAGAAATCAAGGGATATGCATGAAAATTAAATTTCTCGACTTTTGTATCGTATTAGGTACTTGTTGAAGGGGCCATGTATTCAAAGGGATTTAACCACTCCAGATTTACTCTCGACATACTATTTTCGTGATTTTGACCCATTTTAGTATCAAACTTGCCTCAGATAGCTGTGGTTGCTCATGATTTATGTTCCCTCTATAGTGCTGCTACGGTCGGGCATTCTGTACTGTTTGATTGCTTTTCACTGGTTGGATTGTCCTGCTGTATGTTAATTTCAATGTGTTCCTCTTCTTTCCCTTCTTCCCTCAGAGGTGGTAACTCGTGTTTGGATAGGTGATACACGATGCCAGCCCCAATGCAGTCCCCAGTAACGTTTGTCATGGTTCGGAAGCGATCCCTAAAAACAAAAACAAAACATCAACCACAAACATCTGCGCGTATATATATATGAGAGAGAGAGAGAGAGAGAGAGAGAGAAATATATATATTGCATAAGGCATTCAGTTGTTTTCCTTAATATGCTGATCAGTGGCATCCTCACCGATGCACAATCACATACGTGATGAGATCGTATTTTGGACATGCATAAATTCATGTTGTTCAAATAATATTTTAGTTCAAATTTTAATAAGTAAAGCTATTGTCTCCTGCATTTTTGTTAACCCCATTTGTGTTAACAGTGTCGCAGCCACTACGTTTTTAATACAATAAATATACAACCACCTGTACACATTATGACCGGTAGAGATTGCGCAATAGTTTCTCGGTTGGTTCCCAGATCTAACAGCGTGCCAAGATACTTGGACGAGTGGAGTTAGTGTAGTATACTTTGTGGTTTTCTCCATTTGACTCGATTGTTTTTATTCAAAATATTAGTGGGGGGGGGTTTATTGTGTTATATCAGTATTATATGGTTGGAACTGTACTTACACACGTCCGAGTTTATCTTTCCAAACTCGCATACTGAGAGAAATCGATTAATCATGGAAGTAAATCATATCTGAGATACGTACAAAAACCAGTCAACAACGAGGATAAGTGTGATGTCATCAACAGGCAGTCCTACTGCAGACAATACTATCACCATGGTAACGAGACCAGCCTGAGGCACACCGGCTGCCCCGATTGATGCTGCCGTGGCAGTTATGCTGGAAAAAATATGAAAAACAAATACATTATATAATGTTTAACGCTGGCTTCATTTGATCCTCTTACCACAGTGTCAGCTGTCAATTCGTAGTCGATAATTTAAAAAGGTTTTAGGGCAATCCAACATTGTTA